>JASDQU010202155.1:0-19050 GCA_032191745.1 Picea mariana | reverse complement strand
TATATATATAGCTAATTACCACGAGACGATATTAATTCAATCCCCCATTAGTCTGCCCATATTTCCTACAATGTTTTTTAGTTGTTGCTATTAAAATTCTTACGGTACCTATAACACTACATTTTTTGGAAGGGAAATGACATATATCGTCACCCTTTTCACCCTCTTTACTTTTTTTCGCACCTTTAATATTTTTCTCCATTCTTACGCACATAAATACCTTTTCTGAACCTTCATTGTTATAGCAAGATTGTCACAACATCTCTAATTTTCTAAATATTTATATATTTTATCTCCTCACCAATTTGACGAATGTTGACCAAGTCAATATTGACTTTGTCAAATAGTTGGGTGACTGTTTGAACAATGCAACGCTAATCTTTGTGTCATCACCCATGCGATGAACTCTACGACAAATGTTGACCAAGTCAATATTGACTTTGTAAAATAGTTGGGTGACTTTGAACAGTGCAACAATAATATTTGTGTCATCGCCCATGCTTCAGACTCTGCGACGAAATATAGAGGTCGTCGCCTAGGCAACGAATGCGAGCTGATTAAAAAAAAGAAAGATAAATTTAAATCTTTATCTTCATTTTTGTGAGGAAAGGCTACTTTCGTTGCAAGTAGTTCATCGCATATTTTTCAATATGTAGTAGTGTATGGATCATTCATTAAAACCTTTTCTTAAAATAACAAAGGTTGTAGCAATGGTTTTTTTGAAACTTTTTCCAAATCTTGTAACACTAAAAACCTTCGCTACAAGTTGTTCTCCTTGTAGTGTACTTAGAGAACACTTTCACACATTTGTTTTGATTAATTAAATCATCAATCATTGACAAGGAATAATGGTTCTTAATACTGACCATACATCATGTGTGCATGCTATGCTTAGCTTGCATAGTTGTAATCTATTGTACGTCAACAAGAGTCTTCTCTCGTTGAATAATTCTAACCACACCTTCATCATCCAAACACTCCACTTTGTTCTCAAAATAGTCCTCTTTATCTCTATGGAGTTATARACAATCCTTACCAATAATCCCATCATTGAAAATTTGTAAAAAAACATTTAGTTAAAAGATTTACTATTAAATTAAATTAATAAAGAACCAAGGCCAAGTGTTTCTCATCACATAGGCACCTAGGGGTGAGAAAGTGTCCAATGTCATCCCTAATGCATTAATTTAATGAGATATGAAATTAAATGAGACTTTATGAAAGTGAAATGAAATGGGTGAGTGAAAAGTAATTTCATATTAGCCATCCATCTAATCTATCCTCCACCGTTAGATTGGATGTCTCTACACCTTCCTTCATGAGGTCGAATTAGGGAAAGGGTGCCTCGTTAACTTGGTTTTCTTCTTCATGTGATTTGGAGAGAGAAAAAAAAGAGAGAGTCGAGTTGTGAAAGAGAACAACGAGTTGTAGGAAGTGTATCTGTGAGTTGCAACTGAGTAACAATGAGTTGCAACAGTGTTACTGATCCATGTGGATATTGGTGGCCACCCACCTATTCCAACTGGCTCCTTTTGATAATTTTTAGTTCAACTCGTTTCTCTGTAATGATGACATTTCTTTGTAATTTTGGGTTCTACACTTCCGAGGCTGTCTTGAAGCCCTACATAATATCTAGGTGGATATTGGTGGATGCCCACCTATTCCAACTGGCTTGTTTTGGAATTTTTCATGCCAATACATATTTCTGTACTTCCAGGGTCATTTTGCGGCCCTAAACATTGTTTTTATGGCTTGCCATATTTGAACTATAATCAAAGTAACAATTTAATGGCATAATGTGTAGTGCTTGAAAAGACCTTTCCAAAAGGCTATCACACACCTAAAATGGAGTTCATATGAAAAAGTTACAACCCCAGGAAGTTGAGGTACCAACTTACCCATCGGGGCCCACATAAATTTTGGCGTTTCATCTTCTAGAGTTAGGATTTTGGATGTCTGGGGTTTTGGCATTCATGAGTAATGTTAAAAATGCCTCTGGAGCCTCATTGTGATCATTCTTCTCAAAAGGATGCGCATAGTAGCCACATGTCTTCTCAGAGATAACTACCACCATTCAAACAAGTTGTTTTTAGTTCTGCATTTTTATAGTTTCAACCTATTTTGTTTATTCAATAGAAGTTATTGCTCACTAGATATTTGTTATTTCTCTCAGTATCTCAATATTGTTGTATTCAGTCTATTATTTATTTTGTTTCGCTCATAAATATGGATCATTGGTATCAAAGTGGTCTTCTCTTCATTTATTTTTCTTCGTGCATGTACCAGACAAGATCTGGGTACAAGAAGTTGGGACTCAAACTAGTCGAACCTTTGCAAGATCAACTACATCAAGCCAGAAAACAATTCATGGGGGACTAGAAGAAAGATGATGGAGCAGGAGATCCTTTAAAACTGTTGCTTGAGGAATCCCTTATGCGACAAAGGAGCAAAATGATGGAAAAATTTGTACATATCCTTCGGCGGATGCCCACATGAGATGCATCTTCATTAAGAGACCATGAAACCCCCTTCAAGGTACAAGTAAATTTTGATATTCCATTATTTGAAGGACTGATAGATGCAGATGCTATAGATAAATGGTTGATTATGCTTGACGGGTATTTTTTGGTCCACAATTTTTCCAATAGGGAAAAGATTACTTTTGCACTCCTCAAGGTCGTCCCCCATGTTAAGGACTGGTGGGATAATTACTCTGAGTAAAGGACCATAGAGGAATATATAGTATTTTTAGTTGCCCCCACATGGGATTATTTTGGGGATGCCATTAAAGAACAATACTACCCTGTTGGAAGCTATGAGGACCAGTACACAAGATGGACCACCCTGCCTCAGGAAAGGGACCAGACAGTACCATATTTCACCAATATTTTCCATACCCTAGGCACCAAATTGGGTTTAAAATACTATGAATGACATTTGGTGCTCAAATACAGTGGCTATCTGCATAGATACATTCAAACATAAATGGAATTTATGGACATCTCACCATTGGGTATGACTTATAGATATGTTTTCAAGATTGAGCATAAATTTAGGCAGAAGAGGTGAGGGTTTGAGTCTGCAAACTCCTCACAGTCGAAGCAAGGAAAAGGTGGCCCCAACCCACAAAAAAAGGGATAGAGGAAAGATGGCCACTCTCAAGACAACCATTCCAAGCTAAAACATAAGAAGGGTAATGAGAATTCAAAGAAGTACACATGAAAGTGGTGTGAATACCATAAAATCCCTTGGCACAACACTGAAGAATGTCGCTCTAAGAAGTCACCGGTGGTCAAGCTGAAAGCTTCCGACTTAGAGGCATATTTTGACTCTGAATTGAATCTAGAAGGAGGGAAGTGGATTATTGATGCCGAACCTAGCGCCACTGTCCCTACCACCAACGTCTAGCCAAGTGAACCAGAAGAACCAGAAGAAGGGGAACACCTCTTTCACTCACAGATGTGGGTAAAGGGGGCTCTGCTTCATTTCATTGTCGATAGAAGCCATCAGAAGAACCTAATTTCAATAGAGGTTTTCAAGCAAATGGACCTGCAAATGACACCACACCTGCAACCCTACACCATTGACTCGCTTCACCAAGGAAGAGATCTCCGTGTTAGCCAACAATGTTGTTTTCCCTACGACATCAGGCCCTTCAAAGATGAGGTATTGTGTGATATTAATCCCCTTTAAGTTTGTGATCTTTTTTTAGGAAAGGCATATTTGTGGAATCGACATGTTGTCTATGAGTCTAGACCCCACAGTGTTATTATTACTTTGGGTAGAAAATTGTACAGGATTCTAGAGGTAGCGCCGCCTACCACTATTTCTTTAATCTCTGCAAGGAAATGTAGTATGGTCATTTTGAAGATCAGAAAGTTAGTCTTCTTTGTGATCCATGCTCACAGTAAGCAGAAGGTCGTTGCCATATCCATGAAATCTACACAAAGCCTCTCTTTATAGAAGAATCAAGTGGAAGGAATAATGGAAGAGTACAAAGACATATTCTCCTCACCCACTGGGTACCGACACACTGCCAAGTCAAGAATCCAATTTATATAACCCCCGATGCACCTATGCCTAATGGACTAGTTTATCATCGCTCGTTAATGGAAAATAATGAAATCAAGCATCAAATCCAAGATTTTCTTCAAAAGGGGCACATTAGACTCAACTCCTACTCTTGCAGAATCCATATTGTACTGGTGTAGAAGAAAGACAAGACCTGGTGACTCTACATTGAATACAAAGCATTAAACAAAATCATAGTTAGGAGCTGGTACCCAATTCCATGAATTGATGACCTTATTGACCAACTCAAAGGGGACAAGTTCTTCAACAATATTGAACTAAAGTCTTGCTACCACCAAGTTCCCATCAAACTGAATGATGTATGGAAGACAACTTACCAATCTAAAGAAGGTCTCTTCGAATGACTGGTCATGCCATTTGGCCTAACAAATGCATCATCAACTTTCATGAGGTTGATGGATGATGTATTGAGACCCTTTGCCAACTCTTTTGTGGTGGTATCTTTAGATGACATCCTCATCTTCAACAGAATTTGGGAGGAGCACATGCAATATATTCAATAGGTTTTGAGCACACTGCGACAATACAAACTATATGCCAACTTGGAAAAATGATCCTTTGGCATGAACAAGGTCAAATACTTGGGATACAATGTTTATAAACATGGGGTACATGTGGATCCAACTAATATCCAAGTCATCCGTGACTGGCCAACCCTGAGCACACTAACTGAGCTTCATAGATTCTTGGTACTTGCCAAATTCTGTCAACGGTTCATGTTGGGATTATCCCATATTGCATGGGCCCTTAGTCAAGTGAGAAAGGGTGGTGGCAAGGAAACATTCGCGTGGGGGAAGGAACAACAATGAGCATTTGATGATCTGAAGCATCACTTGTGTTCATCTCCAATACTCTCCTTACCTGATCTGCAACAACCATTCAAGATTGATATTGATACATCCGACTATGTTGTAGGTGCAGTTCTCACTCAACACGGTCATCATGTAGCATACCATAGTGAGACACTCTCAGATACTGTCTGGAAATACCCCACCTATGACAAGGAAATTTATTCCATTGTACAATCCTGCCGTCAATGGAAACATTACATTTTGGGAAAGGAGAAAATCATCCACACTGATCACAAGCCTCTGCAGTTCATACATACATAGGGGAAGTTGCAAAACAACCGCCATTAGAAGTGGTCCACATACCTATACAAATTCATTCTCAACATCAAGTCTAAGACAGGGAGCACAAATCGTGTCACTGACTACCTCAGTAAACCTCCCATGGCTGCACTCACCATCGTGCTCGATTCTCATGGGCATGAGGCATCTGAGTGACCCCAACTTTATCAGCAAGATCCCGACTTGACCACCACCTATCAGATCTTGGGTATAGGCATGCATTTCACCGATTTTCACATTCAGGATGGATTGTTATGCCATCCAGGGCACCTCTGTGTCCCTGCAAGCAAGCGTAAAAAGATGATTTGGGAGGCTCACTATAGTCGTATGGAAGGACATTTTGGTGTGGAGAAAACTATGGCCATTCTACAAAAAAAAATTTATTGTCCAAAAATTCGACAGGATGTCAGAAAGTATATCAGATCTTGCACTGTGTGTTCCATTGCCAAGCCAACCATCATGAAGCAAGGATTATACACCCCTCTTCCTACTCCTGAGAGGCCTTGTGAATCCATCTCGATGGACTACATGTCTGGCCTTTTATTGGTTTTCAAAGATGGCCATTCTCACAACCTGCAAGAAAAGCATCACATCGGTAGATACTGCCAAGCTCTTATTCGAACAAGTGTGGGTCCATTTTGGGATACCACATACCATCATATCCGATTAGGATAGTAGGTTCCTCAACACATTTTGGTCAATTATATGGTCAATGTTGGATACCAAGATCACTAAATACACTACCTTCCACCCTCAAACCGATGGACAAACATAGGTCGTCAATTGAATGATTTTGAACATCTTGCACATGTATAACTCTAAGCATCCACATACATGGGATGAGAGTCTTCCCTATGTTCAATATAGCTACACCATGGATCTCCATAGCTCCACCGGCCATATCCCAATTCAGGTGGGGATGGAATTCCAACCTTTGGGTCCCATTGATGTTGCACTACCTATTGCAACCACATAGACAAAATCTTCCTATATTCAGTCTGAGGCCAACAAAGCCACCAGATTCATTGTAGTTCTTAAATCTTGAGGATTTAAACACCTTCTTCCAGAATCCTGAATTACTCCTCTTCTTCTAGTCCTCATGAGGTCGTGTCTTACTCCCAAACTGTTCATAATAATACCTTGCTTTCCGAATAGTTTCTTCTAAGGTCTTTGGTTCGTTGAACTCAATTCTGTCCCGATAGGTTTGAGGTAGCCCACTAATGAACCACTACATTTTTACTTTTTCATCTTTTATGTAGGGTACATACCTTAGTAGTTAAAGGAATTTATTGACAAATTCATCTTTCGTGAGATGCCCCATTCCGCGTTCATAGAATTCCTTGGTCTTCCCATCCATGTATTTCTATGACAGATACTACTTCCTGAAGTATTTCTCAAACTGTTTCCATGACAGTTCCTTCTCATCGACTCCTTTCACATTCCTAAGGTATTCCCACCAAATGGAAGCCTTCCCATTCAGGTTAAAGATGGCTATTTGAGCCTTCAAGTTTTCAGAGTAGTGATGGACTCTGAAGTATTTCTTTAAACCAAGCAGCCAAACTTCAACCTCTTCTCCCTTCCTAATCTCTCCATCGAGAGAGGGTGGTTTGTATTTCTTGAATTCTTTAGGATCATGATTTTTAGAATGCTTTCACTTCTTTCCTTTCCTTTGAGAATGTGAGCTTTCTCTGCTACTAGAAGATTTTTTAGATTTCCAACTTCCTTTCTAGAGGAATCTACTGATGAGTGTCCCCTGCCTCCAGGTTGGGCCTTCTTTGAGGCACTTCTCCCAGTGTGGTCACTTATGGAGTCATGTTTTCGGATCTTAGGTGGACTTTGACTTCTCTTCTTATGTCGTTGGTCCACATGACTGGTTGTGGGTTCATGTTGTAGTTGTCTCTGTATGTCGGACAAGCTCTGCATCAAGACTGCATTAATTTCTGTTTGTTTTCTTTCTCCTTTATCAATCTCTCATTGTCATCCTTGGAGATTTTTAATTTGGCCCTGAGGCTCCTTACAGTTTCAGCCAAATTTGGAGGGGTTTCCACCGCCTTCCTTTCGTTAGATTCTTCATCTCTATTGTCGGAGTCATCCCCCATTTCATGACACATCATCGTCCTTTATCCTTGCAGTTTTCCCATGATTTACTGTCTACTCGAGTGTTGACAAAAACACTTATCGTTAGTTAATAGTCTATTAGTTCATGAACAATACACGGTTCAATTTCTTAAATGCACACACCCATTAGAAAGTTTCATTCTTTTATTTAATAACATTTTAAACCAGACTTTTAAGAAAGAGGTAAGGTAGAATGTCACTCTTTTAAAAGTACACCAAATAGAGTTTTTTTTTTTTTACGTGACTTGTCCATGAGCCCAAGCAGGCCAAGTGTTGTAACCGTTCTCTGATACCAATTTGCAACACACCCACGATGGGGCAAAAATAAAAAATAAAAAAAAATTGTCCTTATAGGAATAGATCCTTTCCCTCTATGATTCCTAATTGGGTAGTCTGTGACTTAGCCCGTCCCTCTGTTCAATGTTCTTTAGTTTTTTAAGTCAAACAATACTTTGAGACCTTGATATTCTCACCTCCTAATCAAACATAGGCCCTTTCGGATTCTGGTGCGGGTCTTATGATACCCACGACCTTCTCCTTCGCGCTTCAGTGAAGTCTCAGAGTTGGTGTTAGGTCCCTTTTCTCTTGGCCCTTCCTCAGATGTGAACTTGGGAAATGCCCTCATGCCAACACATAATTGTGGGTGCGGCCAAAGGTGGTATGAAACCAAACTACTTTTTGGTTTGCAATTCTCTTTGATCCTCCACGTGTCCTTTCTCCAAAACCGGGGTTTGGATTACGGTCTACCCTCAAATTTTTAAATTCCACGCACCTTCGATCCCGACAATGCTACAGGACCGTTGATATCCCGATATTGACCATTGACTGAAATGATGGTTCAGATCTGTCCTTTTCAAATCCGTGGACTAGATTTGTCGCTCCTAAATCAACGAATGTTATCTCCTTCGTGATTCTGGACTTCGAACTTTTCAAATATCAAACCCTTCTTTCCTTTGTACATGAATCTTCTAGAATTGATGATCTCCAGACACCTGTCCTCCTAAATCAACGACCCTTCTTCTACTTTGGATGTTTGACCTTTCAACTATATCAACGGTCCTATGGCCCTCCTCTTAATCAACGGTCGAGATCTCCTTCGGGTCTCCAGACTTTTGAGACCTCAAATCTCAAAATTCACCCTTTTTCCCAATGGCTTTTATCAAAACGTTATAATCCATTGACGCATGTCCACTTGATATAAATATCGAGGATTACTTTGGGTCTTTACCTGGAGTGCATGGATCTATGCCATGTATTCCTTATATCTGATGGCTATGAATTACTTTGGGGCTTTACCCGAGGTCCACAGATTCAGGCCACGTCTCCTTTTGATCTGACAGCTATGAACTACTTCGAGACTTTACCTAGAGTCCACAGATTCATGCCATGTCTCCTCTTGATCTGACAGATATGAATTACTTCAGGACTTTACCCAGAGCCCACAGATTCATGCCATCTCTCCTCTGAACTCCAATGGCTCAAATTCACTTCGGGTGATCCGACACCTGAGATTTACTTCGGATGATCTGATGATTCAGATTCACTTTGACTAATCGAACAATTGGGATTTACTTTAGATTTCTGTCTCTCTAGGCTTCAGAAATCTCAAGTCTCAAACTTTCCACCTCCTGAGCTCACTGTATATGACGACTCAGATTCACTTGGGCGATCCGACATTTGAGGGTTACTTTGGATTATCTGATGATTCAAATCTTCTTCATATGGTTGAGATTTTACTTCAGCTCTTCGACTCTCCAGACTACGGAAATTTCAATTCTCAACTAAGAAGGTCCAGTGCAATTTACCCAGAGCTCGCAATCTGTTGACAAGTGTCCCCTCACATATCGATGGCTCTTGACACTTTGACTATTCAGGCTTCGGGTGTTTCAAATCTCAACTGAAAACCCTCGAATATATTTCCTGAAGCTGCTGATCTGCTGAAACGTATCTCCTGGTGATCAACGATCAGGATCCTACTTTGGATATTTCACCTCCTCTTCGTCCACAAACTTTCAGAGCTGTGGATATTTTTCTACTTGTCCTCCTTGATGATGGATGGTCCCAATCTACTATGGAACTTTGTAAATTTGGTAGGTTCTCTCTCCTGTGTGTGAAAAGCGCTAAGGCTCGTGCACCTTGCTCTGAGAAGATGGTTGTCGATCCTCTATGATGTGATCCAATGACCATTGTCCTCCTCCTGATATTTTGACTTACTCCAACTTAGAAGGTTTTCTAAGTACTCAAAGGGTTCGACCCTTTCTCCTCCTACGGGCTCATCTCCTGGATTTCATCTATGCTCCTGAAAGCGCTATCTCTTTTGAGCTTGATCTCCTTGAAGGTTTCATCATCCCATGCACTCCTTGCATTTCAAGGACCGTTTCAACCTCATATTAAAGGTCAACGATGATTGGCGGTTCATAGAAATTGTGGGGGAACAACATGCGGTCTCTTTACCAGAGAGTTTGACCTCCGCAATTGGAAAAGTGCTCGCTCGATCCTAGTCTAACTGGGATCATTGATCTTCCAAACCGTTGAGATCAATGACAAGGGTGAATTATGGGTCATGAACTAGCGCATCCGCTACTTTCACCTTCGTGCTCTGTAATGATCCCCCACCCTCAATCTCCATTCATAGATCGACGATGCATAACAATTTTTGGGGTTCAACTTGACCATTATACAATTTGACATCTCGGAGCCTCGAGCTCCAAGGTTCCTAGGCCTAGGTTACGTGGATATTTATAAAACTCTAGGGCTATGATCCTCGCTCTTAGTCGGGTTTTAGTTAAGGAAATAAGTGCAAGTTCAGAGTCTCCTAGACTATTGGTCTAAAGGGAACACCTTCCCAAATCACAGAGCTTTAAGCTATGAATCAGGGAAAAGTAACTCATGAGGTTACCAAATCAGTAGATATGCCTAGAGGTTGGCTCCGACTCCAGAACGACGATGTAAATTCCTGGGGAAAATACCTTCAAGTGATTAGACTAGGGTGTATGGAAAAGAAAGATGAAATAGAGGTTCCCAAGGAAATGAATGCATACTTATAATAGAGAAAGAATCCTTATAGACATGTAAATACTCACATGCATCCATTATTTACAATTCAAAGCATAAGGCAAGAAAACACTTATTAGAACCAAAAAGCATGATGCTACTGTTGAAAGGGGTGCTCGTTTCCACCCAAACATAGGCTCAGTCACTCATAATGGATTTATCACCGACCACCCCCGAGCTTAAGCCATGATGCTTTGAGATTCAATCTCTTACTTCCAACTCAACGAAAGTTAGGGACGAAGGTTACTCTCCTTCTCCCAATATAGAAATAGGTAAAGATGAAGGTTGCTCTCCTTCTCCTAGCTCAATCTCTTATTTTATGTGATCAGAAATCATTGTTCCTCTTTCATTCCTTCTTTGGACTCGAGATTTTCCACTCTCATTTTTGCATTTCCCCACATGTCTTCCTCTTCCCACCACACTTCCTTTCTTGACTTCCTCAACAATCTTGCGTGTGGCCTGAATTCTGAGTCCGTGGTCAGGTCTGGAAGCCTCATGGATGGGTGGTTTTCCCCATCCCCTCAATAACTCTTGAGGAGGCCTTCCCACCTACCATCCCGATTGCAATTCATTTCTAGGTCAGAGGGTTATTCTGATCTGAGAAATTAATTCCATCATGGTATTGGTTTGGTGGAGGTTAACACAACCATTACGGGTCCCCTCCACCACCTTTCATATAATTTGTGGTTTTCTCTTAGCACATTCCCTCTTTCAGTGGTCATGCATCACACAACCATTTTCTATTAAAATAATAGAATTTACATTCTTCGACCTTTTGTACAAAGGTCCATAAAATCAAACATTCACACGTTTAGGTTTTCCATATTAGTTCCTTGGCCAGTATAATTATATTTACGGACTGGGGGAAACAGGGTGTTACATATCAGATGCAAACGTTTGGGATTGTGTAGCCATTCCTGGTGAACAACTTGGAGCCAATCTGATACAATGACGGAGGGAGAAAAAATGGACCCTTCATCTTCATATTTTCAGGAAAGTGCATCCACAACCACATTGTCTTTGCCTTTCTTGTAAATGATCTCATAGTCATATCCAAAGAGCTTAGTCACCCATTTTTGTTTCTCTAGGGAGGAAATGCGTTTTTCTAGAAAATACTTGAGGCTTTGATGATCAGTCTTAATTTGGAAGCATTTCCCTAATAAATAAGGGCGCCAAATATCAATGGCATGCAAAATAGCCAACATTTCCTTTTCATAGATTGATTTGCCCAAATTTATTGCAGACAATCGTTTGTTGGTAAAGGCCAAAGGTCGACCCTCTTGCATAAGGACAATGCCAATTCCTTTTCCTGAAGCATCACATTCTAGGACAAAGGTCTTTGTGAAATCAGGAAGTGCCAGGACTGGAGTGGTGCACGTGGCCATCTTCAAGGGTTGAAAATCCTAAGCAGTTGTTGGAGTCCAGGTGAAAGAGTTGTTTTTAAGGAGTGAAATGAGAGGGGCCACAATCTTTCCATGGTTCTTAAAAAACTTGTGATAATAACCTGTTAAGCCCAGAAATACACACAATATTTTTAGAGTCTTTGGGTGAGGCCAGTCTTTCATAGCTTCAATCTTTTTAGGATCCACCCTGACGTCATGCTTGCCAACAAGATGACCCAAGTGTTCAACTTATGAGGCACCAAAAGCACATTTAGATTGTTTCATGAAAATTTAGTGTTGAGAAAGTAGATGGAGACCTCGATCCACATGAGCAATATGGTCTATCCAACTTTTCTATAGATGAGGATATCATCAAAGAAAACTAAGACAAAATGACGGAGATAAGGATGGAAAACATGATTCATGAGGCTTTGGAAAGTGGAAGGAGCATTACACAAACCAAAGGGCATGACCAAAAACTCATAGTGGCCCTCATGAGTTCTAAAGGCAGTCTTAGGAATGTCTGCCTCTTTCATACGGATTTGGTGGTAGCCGGAATGAAGATCAAGTTTAGTAAAGAACTGGGCACCACTCAATTCATCCAAGAGGTCATCAATGACATGAATGTTAAATTTGTCTTTAATGGTGAATTTGTTGAGGGCACGGAAATCAGGACACATGCACCAAGAAAATTCTTTCTTCATGACCATGACCATAGGAGAAGAGTAGGGGCTTGTACTAGGGTGGACAACACCTGTGTTAAGCAGTTCTTGAACCATTTTCTCAATTTAATTTTTTTGAGAAAAGGGGTGACGATAGGGACGGATATTGGGAGGAAGGATTCCTGGGACAAGTGGAATGGAATGATCATGAACACCGCGGGAAGGAGGGAGTTCCTGGGGAGTGGAAAAAACTACTTGATGTTTAGAGAGGATGGATTGGAGGTCCTGTGGAACAGAGGGTGCCGCAGTTGCTTGTATGTCATGGAGTTGGGCAATAACGCCTGAATGAACTTTTTTAAGAATATTTTACATGCAATGGAAACTAATGATCTCAAGGGAACTGGTGGTGATGCCTTGGAACTTATAATGCTGGCCTTCCTGGTCGAATTGCATGGTTAATTCCTTAAAATCTATGAGAATGGGACCCAAAGTCCTTAGCCAGTTTGCACCCAACATAATGTCACAACCGCCCATGTCGATAGAAAACATATGAGATTTCAGGTGGTAGTCACCATTTTGGAGACGCACATTTTCACAACGTCCTCCACATTTCATGGACCCACCATTGGCAATCATGATTTGGAAATTATTGACTGCACGGATATAACAACTAGTTTCTTGGGCAATGCAACAATGAATAAAATTATGGGTGCTTCCACTATCAACAAGAATGATGACCTTCCTATGCTTGATGTAGCCAATTAGTTTGAGGGTTTGGGGAGAAAAGAAGCCAGTGAGAGCATTTAGGGAAATTACTGGTTCTACTTCGGGAGGGTCTAAGGGAGGGGAAATGTCGATGGGTTCAGTTGAATCAGACACAAGGGGGGATTCAACATCCTCTTCCGAAACATCCTCCAATATGGACATAGCAATATTGTGTTCCTTACTCTTATGTCCCGGAAAATATTTGTCATCACAATTATAACAAAGGCCTTTGAGTTGGTGTTCAGCCATTTCGGCCCTAGTCAACTTTTTGATCTTTAGTGGAGTAGAAGGAGGAGTGGGATTTACTAGTTTGGTGTGAGGAATAAAGGAGGGTTTCTCATTTTGAGAAGAGACAACTTGTTGTGTTTCCTTATCTCATTTAGTAGCCTCCACCCATCTCTGAGGCCAATCCATGAGGACATGGACATGAATCTCATCCTTGAGGCCATTGATAAAACATTCTTGGAAAAAAGCATTAGACATGCCCTTTGTGCGAAAAGCTAGTCTCTCAAAAGCAGCTATAAATTATTCCAATATGCTAGATTGTTTCGACTTTGTCAAACAACCTAAATGGTTGGTTTCAGTGTCAAAGTGTTCATAAGGCTCTGCCACAAAGTGTGTCCAAGCGACATACCCTTGATGGGAAGTTTTTCTCCATTGCCAACGTTCTTGATCTAGATGGAGAACAACATAGTAGAGTTTGGCCAATTCATCTGTAATGTCATACAAAGAGAAATAATGTTCCATTTGAGTGACCCAGCCAGTGGGATCCGAGCCATCAAATTTGGTCACATCCACCCATGGAAGGCGTAGGTCACGCTGAAAGTGATGGGGCTGAAAATTATGGGAATGAGAGGAAGTTTCATATTTAGTATGCAAAGGTGGGTCAGATAAAGGGGGATCTGGAGGGATATGCAGCTTGATTCAGATCATCAAAATGACAGATTCAAGCTAGGTAGTCATGTCTTGTTTGAGTTCTGTGATTGAGGTGGCGATGGAGGACTGCATGTTTGTATTGATGGTGGCAATATTGGCACTAAGCTGTCTCACTTTTTTTTGGGTCTCTGTGAAATTAGATTGCAAGGTATTAAAGAAAGCTTCCAAGTCTTGGCTATGGGTATGGGCCATGATGATGAGGGAACCAAAAAGGGGCGGGTGGGGTCAAATTTGTTTTCTAAAAAGTGATAGGTATGAATGTGATAAGGGCGAAGAGATAAATCCAATGGAATAGGTCTCAAATAATAGTGCAAAAATTTCCAGACTTTTTTTTTTAACACATGCAAATTTATGCTCCGGTCTGAAGAATATTGCAAGTGATGAAATGCCCAAATGCTTAACCAGGAAGAAATGTGTAGTGATTTGGCAACTCGAACGCAGTTTCATGGAAATAGCTCATGTCTCATTTATTTTTTGTTTCTGTCCCCAAGGGTTAGGTATTCAAGGGCTCTACAGACAAGGGTTTTCCCTGTGCTATAGCTATCTGGTATACGTGTGGGGTCCAACTGATCTAAAAATGAAGAAGACTTGAAAAACTTGAATAATTATTGCAAGTGAAATGTTATGTGTTTAATGCAACATGATCAATTTGCAACACATAAATTAAGGATTACTTATTAAAAATACTCATATACAGCAGCATAAACATTGAACATCAACACATAAACACAACAACTTGATAAAGGAGTTCACCCCACTCCGGGATACATCTCCTGGTCCAGCTTCCAATGGATCATTTATTATTAAATTGCTCAAAGTTTTCAAAAACATGCCTTACAATGCTCAAAATGAAAAATCGACTGCTCCAATGGCTCCGCAACGTCCCAAAACCCCTGTCTGGGCTCTTTCGGCACTTGAAACGGTTGAAAAATGAGAAACATATGCTTCCTTGAAGTCTCCTTTTCCAACTTTGCTGTCTCTGGTTCTACAATTCACACCCTTGTTCTCCAAACCTGGCACAAACGCTCTTTAAAGTGGAAAAACCAAGTCCCGTACGCAACCGCGCACCAGTACAAACCGTAGGACGGTTAAGGCGCCTCCAGCCCCTAACCGCCTTGGCACTCGGGCATATGGCCATGGGACCAAAGGCTGGGCGTAGAAAGTGGTTAATCCGTTTTAAAACTCCCGCGCGGTTATTACACCGACCAAACCACGGGTTATACACATGCATTAACCAAAGGTTAAAGTTTCCAAACCCCACGCACATTTTTAATATAGTTTGCAACTATTGAATATATATATGTAATATAACATTGCAATGTATTGCAATGCGCGCGCGCCACAATCCGAGCCATGAAACATATATGGTCATATGTGAAACCATGGGTCGGGGCTTAAGCCCCGGTCTGCCCCCTTTTCCATATAACATAAACATCAATGTTAAATAAATATTTGAAGGCATAGTTAACAAGGATCAAAGGCGAGACTGTTGGTTATCGGAGTGTTATGAAAACGTTAGTGTTGGGGGAGGTACGGGGGTCGAACCTCGCGGCCTCCATATCATTTTACATAAACATAAACATATAAACCAACCATATAGTGACACGTGTCAACACAGCATTCGCTGACACCCATCCAATAAAAATGCACCACATCACCCACCTGCCATGTCATCATGATGGTACGACCCTGCCACGTGGCCGTATGGACTGTACGGACAAGTACAGTCAGCATCCCAAATTTTTGCCTGTTTGGCTTGGCGGACAGATCGCGATATCTCCTCCATACGGACTCCATTTGAGAAAGTAAATATACCACTGGAATCAGGAAGACGAAACAGACGCAATGGCACTGTTTTCGTTGCATTCCGAGCACTTTGAAAATTGAGCAAAATTTGATCCCCTGATCACACCTCCCCATTGGGAAGCTTTTGGACCTCCAAAAGACTATCTTAGTCTATGTGAAGATGAGGGTATAGTTCCCTCACCCTTCCAACCTCAATCCACTTGGCCTTTCTTGGATTCGTCCCTTTAAGACCAACTCGCAAATACTCCACATTTCCTCGTTTCGAAGTTCGCATCCTCCTGTCAAGTATGGTATCTTCCTGTAGTTCTGTTAGATACTTCGGAGAAAAATCATCTATGGATGGAATCTGAACATGCTCTCCTTGATAATCGATCAACGGAGGCTCATACAACTTCAAATTCTCAACATTAACAACTGCATACATCTGCATATATGGAGGCAAATCTAAACGAAAAGCATTATTACCAATCTTGTCGACACTTTTGAAGGGACCATATCAAATTGGTTTCAACTTTTTACCTTCTCCTTTAAGCCTCTCCTTGCTTATGTAAAGCCACACTTCATCACCAACTTCGAAACTGTGATCAACTTAATGCTTGTCATGTCTCGCTTTGTACTTTGCCTAACTCTTTTCCAACTGCTCTTGCACCACCTGATGTATCGACTGAATTTGTTCAATGAACTTCTCTGCCCGATCAATATCATATTTCCCATCAACAGCAATATCTTTCCCAAAGATGAAATATAAAGGCGACTTGGGCAAATAGCTAAAACATGCCTCAAATGGCGACGTCTGATTCGAAGAGTGCTTGGCTCGATTGTACGCATGCTAAACGTAGTGTAAATGTTCATCCCAAAGCTTAGGATGCTTGCTGCAATATGCACGAAGAAGATGTACCACTGTATGATTCACCACCTCTATCTGAACATCTGTCTGCGGATGAAAAGCTGTGCTCTTTTTCAACTTGGTGTCCATGAGTGCCCACAAACTCGACCAAAAACTTCCAACAAATCGAGAATCCCGATCATAAATGATGGACTTGGGCAAACCAAAATGCACCCAAACATTTTGAAAGAACAACTGTGTCGTTTGTTCTGCTGTTACCTGCTTAGTACAAGGCATCAAAATACACATCTTACTAAAACGATCAACCACAACATAAAGATAATCATGACCCTTTCTCGACATAGGTAAACCACCAACAAAATCCATGGAAATACTTTCCCAAGGGCGAGAAGGAACTGGAAGTGGAGTGTACAAACCCAACTTTTGATTACTTGGTTTACTTGTAGCACACAACGAACATCCCCGAACATATCGCGAAACACTTTTATTCATCTTAGGCCAGTAACAAAATCTTTGCAAATTTGCCACTGTCTTGCCAACACCAAAATGACCAGCAATAAGAGAAGAATGTGCTTCTCTTATGATGCTTATTCTTTCTCCCTGTGGAATACACAACTTGCCAAGATGATACAAGAGATTATTATGCAAATGATAATCAAATTCTTCAACATGGTTAGAGTGGCACAAAGTTTCATACACATCCTTAAAGTCAGCATCTAAAGCATACTGTTTCACATAACTTTCATGCATTATAGGACTCTGCTTAAGAATAACTGAAGCACTAACAATAGGCCTGGACAACATATCAGCTACTTTGTTAAAAATGCCCTTTTTATACTTAATAACCAAATGAGTCTGTTGAAGAAAACCCATCCATCTGAAGTGCCTAGCTTGTTGAAGCTTTGACTGTGATTGTAAATATTGCAAAGGTTGATGATCTGTGTGAATAATGGTTTCTTTTCCCAACAAATAATGCTTCCATTTCTTAACACTTTGAACCAATGCATATAATTATTTATCATAAGTAGGATAATTAATCACGGCACCATTAAACGTCTTAGAATGAAAACAAATTGGCTTACCATACTAAAGCAAAAATGCTCCCATCGCATAATGACTTGCATCTGTCTGAATTTCAAAAGGTTGTCTTAAATTTGGAAGTGCAAGAACCGGCGCTGAACTGATCTTTTCTTTCAAAGTATCAAATTCCTGTTGCTACTTGCCTCCCCATTGAAAACCCTGCTTGACACTTGTCTCAGCATGTAGTGGAGCTGCAATGGACGAAAAGTTAGCAATAAACTTTCTCCAGTATTGGGCTGCTCCCAAAAAACTCCTTACCTCTGTCACATTGTTGGGTCTGGACCATTCCAAAATAACTTTAACTTTTGAAGGATCAATTTTTAATTCACCTCCACCAACAATATGACCTAAGTAGATAAGCGAAGTTTTACCAAATTCACATTTGGACAACTTCAAAAACAACTGTTCTTTCCTCAAAACATCCAAAACTCTTTTCACATGTTCAATATGCTCTTCACGAGATTTACTGAAAATCAAAATATCATCTAAGTAGACAATAACAAAATCATCCAGAAAAGGCCTTAAGACATCATTCATCACTCGCATAAAAGTAGCAGGTGCATTGCAAAGTCCGAAAGGCATTACCATCCATTCAAACAAACCTTGCTTAGTCTTAAAAGCTGTCTTCCATGTATCACCTTCAACAATTCTAATCTGATGATAACCACTCCTTAAATCTAACTTAGTGAAATATTTTGCATCTTTTAATTGATCTAGTAAATCATCAATTCGTGGAAGAGGATAACGATTTTTAATTGTTATCTTGTTCAAAGCCCTGAAATCAACACACATTTGCCACGTTCCATCCTTCTTTGGAACCAAAACAATCGGAGAACCACATGACGAAGAACTTGGCACAATTACCCCTTTGTCTAACAACTCCTGAATTTGTTTTTTAATCTCAGTATTTTCCATAACTGACATTCTATACATACCAATATTAGGAAGTGGACAATCTTGTTGTAACTGAATTTCATGTTGGATTCCTCTTTTCGTAGGCAATCCCTTAGGTTCTTTAAACATGTCGTCATACTGATTAACAACTTCAAATAAATTTGATTTTAACTTAGTATCACAACCTTGAAATGCTTCATTCTCAACATCATTTTTAGGTTTGATCATTAAGAGAACAAAGTTTTTACTTGCATTAACTAACCTCTTCATTTGCCCTGCATTAA
>JASDQU010202153.1:2648-19050 GCA_032191745.1 Picea mariana | reverse complement strand
AACTCTTGTTTACGGTTCTGTTTTGATAGTCTATGCATGATGAATTTTAGTTCTGTTTATGCTTTCGTTTTAGTTACAAACAGTAGTATTTTGAAGCAACCTGCTACTCCCGGTTTCCTTCGGGCGGGAGCTAGCCCTGTTAACTGTGATAATTTTGCCACCCTCAGTCTGGTCTATAACCATGTTGACATGTGGAAAGGGAGGTCCAGCTGCCCTGGTTTCCTGCAAAGGCGGGGCAGCTGGCATCCCCGACAGTGTTATCTTTGTCTATGATAATATAAAAGGTTCCATCTCTTTTTTATTTAAAAAAAAAAATTAAAAAAATTGATTTTTAATATTATATAGATATAATTTTTGGATTTTGTAGGTTAAAATTTGAATATAAGTTAGTAGTGTATTGAGAGGTTCTTTTTATCTTAACTTTGAAATGACATACTTTAGATGGGGTTTCAACTCAAGACATAATGGAAAGATAGTTCCTAGGTTCCTACATGTGGGAGGCCAATAAAATGATGGAAACAAATGACATTGTGCGTCGTGATGAGAGGAAAGATTCTATTATGGAGTTATTCTATTCCACTTATAACTTTTGATCGTTAATGTCCACCTTGAAGATGACCTCAAACTTGTCAATCTTTGTGATGATGAAGGTGGACAAAGATAAGAAGGATCGATGATGGTATAGAGGGGTTGTCAGTGGTTATAGTGTCACTTTGTTTTGCTTCAATTATAGTTTCACTTTTGCTTATTGGTTTACTTAGTCCAAGTTGGATTCTACTCCAATTTTCTTGCGTTGGCCCTTGAACATGGTAGAGGATGCTTAGGGTAGTCAATCTCATTGAAAATACCACATTGAGGGAAGATGCCAAAGGAAAGCAATAGGAAAACTAAACTCGTGAAACATGCCTATGAGGCATATCACCCCATATTCTCAATTGAGGTAACAGGAAAGGTTGCAGTGATTAAGGATCTAAGGTAAAAGATGATAGGGAGAATACACTTAATGCCCACATGGATGTCGAAATCAACCTTTGATTCATGATGCAAGCCACATCAAAGGTTGAGATTCAAAATACTTTAGAATTCTTGAATTATATTGGTAGGTGAAGGGTGTCGTGGCCTATGTATTTAAGGTCAATAAGAAGCATAACCATGATGCTTAATAGAAATTCACTTGAATGGGGTGAATTTGGAACATCTTAAACAAAAATTTGAAGACCTAATCACCACCATCTATGGCTCTGAAATAGGCAACAATGAAGTGGAACCAATTCACAATGAGCAAATTGCTAGGGAGGGGGAGGTAGGGCTGCATTGACCTAGAGGATGACTCTGCACTCTATATATTAGACTTCTCAAGTTTCTTGTGGTTTTACATCAATATGCATATAATCTAAGAAGGATATATCTCATTTCTCTCTTTTTCTTTGAATTTTCATTAGCAATGTATTTTGTAAATCATAGGACTATGTGGAAAGTTGTGATTAGTTTTATAGGAAAAACCATGAACAACAAATGTTATATCGACATGTATATAGTATGAAAAGGAAAACCATGAAAACCAAAAGTATTTTTTTAACCCCAACAAATTTGGTTTCCTTAGAGGCAAGTTGTAGAGGAAGATAGATGTAATTTTTATTGTATACTAATAATTGACAAACTAGATACCTTAAAAACAAAGATGTTGAAGTGGCATATATTGGTAAAAAAAATCTTAAAAAAAGTATGGCATGCGACGCAATTCACACCAAAGAGAAGTATAACTAATCCTAGCTATCAATGATGTGAACTTTGTACACATTGAACTTTTATTATGTCCTTACGAGACATATAGGATCTAGACAAGGGCATTGGGCTACTCCATACAAAAGAAAC
Source organism: Picea mariana (assembly GCA_032191745.1). Classification (NCBI taxonomy): domain Eukaryota; kingdom Viridiplantae; phylum Streptophyta; class Pinopsida; order Pinales; family Pinaceae; genus Picea; species Picea mariana. The sequence continues at coordinate 17,175 of JASDQU010202153.1, read as the reverse complement.
TATTAGGTTTTCCTATAGTTTGTCTAAAGTTTGGAGTTTTAAAAGTGTGATGTGATGGCAGTGTTTGGGTGGCATTTGACTATGTCCATGCGGTTACATGTGACGAGGTGGTTATTTACTGTAAATGTTAATGCTTCATTCAAGTGATTGTATGGTGGGTGGTTGGTGTTAATTGTAGTTTTGGTGTTAGTACTAGTCTCTCCCTTGTCAACTTCTCCATTTGTTGTTACTTCATGGACTATGAATTTCAAGGTGTCTCTCCCTCATAGAGTACTTTGTTTCTTGTTGCTTCTTGAATTTTTTATGGGGAAATGACTACTGTAAACTAGAGTTGTTATTGTTGCATCACGCACATCATATGGTGGGTGGGTGGTGTTAATTATAGGTTTTGGTGGGGAATAGTCTCTCCCTTGCCAACTTGTCTACTTCTTGTTGTCTTTGTGTTTGTCTTTTTTGAGCTTGGTTTTGTTTTTGTGTTTGCCTATCTTATTTTGGAGCTCGATGGTGGTGGTAGGTGGAAAATCACTGTGGTTATATCTATTGAGTCTTCGCTATTAAGATAGCATGCCTGCAAGTGTTTTCTTGATTTTTTGTTGTGATTTTACTTTTCCATTTGTACTTTTCTTTTATTTTCTTGTTGTTAAACTCATGAAGCCCCTCCCAACATAGAAGTTGAAGCCACAACGTCTCTTCTTAATGATGAATCCATTTTGAAACTACGTTAGGAGGAACCCCCAATTTCAGTTCATGATTTAGCGACTCCTTAGACCCTAAAGTTGATTACCTACATAAAAAATAGAAAGGTTATTTTTCTAGTTGATATGTCCATGAAGTGCATAATTTTCAAGTTATGATAACTAATGAAGACATGATAAAGTGTTCTTCCATGTCTTAAGTAAGCACAATATATAGGTAGATAGCTTAGCCAATGCAACCATGTCTTGAGTAAGCACAATATATAGGTAGATAGCTTAGCTAATGAAACATCTCATCTTAAAGGAGGAGTTCTAAGAAAAAAAAGACGGTCAAGGTGAAGATAAGATTATCTTCCCCAACATGGGATGATTTGCAAATTTAATAACTTATAATAATCGTTGAAAAATTAATAGACATATAATTTTAATTTTTAAAATTCTTTCTTAAAGGATTTGATGGTGATCCATTTATGTCCAAAGCTCTTTTATTATGGATTTTTTCTCCAAGTCCTTTTATTATGGATTTGATCTTTTCTCTTATGGATAAAGCAAGTTTCTTTATGAAGCACCAATTACTTGTTTTTTTATTTGTACTTGAATTATTTAATAAAGTGCCTAGTTCAATTAAGAATGTTATATGTACTTGAAGTCTTTAAACACTATAACCATCTATAACCATGAATTATATTTACCTCTACTTAGAGTTATTAACATGAATTACCTTTACCTCTATTTGGAGCTATTAATAGAGCGTTCAATTCAAGTGAAAATTCCTTATCTCCATATTATAACTAAAGTCTACATATTTATAATTCTTTGGAGTAAGTTGATTACCCTAAATCCAATGATATGCCATCCACAACTATTGCTTGCATCTACATTGATGTTAGTTGAGGAAGGACATTATAAATCCAATGATATGCCATCCATAACTGTTACTTGCATCTACATTGATGTTAGTTGAGGAAAGACATTATAAATCCAATGATATACCATCCACAACTGTTGCTCATCTACATTGATGTTAGTTGAGAAACGACATTATAAATCCAATAAAATGTCATCCACAACTATTGCTTGCATCTACATTGATGTCAGTTGAGGAAGGGCATTCTAATAACAAACATTGATATTAATTGAGGAAGAGTATTCTAATAAAATGTTGAAATACAAAAACCATAATTAAATACATCTACATATAATTTAATTATTTTAAATTTTAACTTTATATATAAAAAATCAATCCTCAATCCAATCACAATTTGAAAAATCAATATGAAATCAAAATGAATCCAAAACACAGAATAGTTAGAAAATTTCTATTCGTTTTTATCATACAAATGCTACCACTTCTTAGACCCTAACACTGAGTGGGTAAGAGTTGTTGAAGAATTTGGACTGGCCTTTGTGTTGTCAAGTAATAAGTTTGAAGTTGTTCAGTGATGACGAATCATTTTTGGACGACACCAAAATGAATTCAAAGGCTTTATTTCACTCAAAATTATTGATAAATTTGGTGAGGAATAGTTGGATTTGTAGATTTGAGTGGTTAAATTTGTATAATTCAAATATCTCAAAAGTTTTTGAGCATACTAAATCCATTTATACATTTAAAAATACAATTTAAACAACCAAAAATAAAAATTTTGTCCAAATTTATATAACTAGATTATAACAAAAAACAAACCAAAAAATTAAAACGTTTAACCAAAACTATTACTCAATACTTACATGATCATTTATTTTACCCATCTTTCTAAAAACGTGAACACTGTACTTACTACTCTCTACCATCATTTTCCTCTCATTAATCTACTCATAATTCACCTGCTAATTTATCATTGTTCTCTTATCAAACCAACAGCTACAGTGCCACATTTCACCTGTTAATTTATCACTGTTCTTCACTCGTGATCTTTTTCTTCACATAATTCCATCATTTTCCATATACAATTTCTGACAATCTGGGTACAATCTCCCTTATATATTCTCCTTTTTTTATCATTGTTCTCTTGTGTGATAATTCAACTGTTAATTTATCACTGTTCTTCACTCGTGATCTTGTTCTTCACATAATTCTGTCCTTTTCTATATACAATTTCTGACAATCTGTGTACAATCTCCCTTCTATTCTTCCTTTTTTCTTCATTGTTCCCTAAAACTTGGACATTGCACTGTCCATGTATTCATAGTTCACCTACCATTCTCTCATTTTTTTCGGAAGTAAAAAATACTGTCACAGTTTCCCGCCATTCATCATTATCTGATCCAACGATATCAGTGGATTGTATACTCCCCTGTCCTCATTATCTTACTCTTCATATCATTCTTTTTTCTCTTCCCGTCGTGCAGTTTTATTGTGCGATATATATATATATATATATTGTCCTCTCTCTGTGCATTTTTATTTTCCATGGTTTATGCCAGTTTAATCTCATTATATTTTTAAATAAATACATTTTTTCTCATTATATTTTTAAATAAATACATTTTTTTTAAGTGAAATATGTTTTGGACTTAGATTTTAATAAAACCATTATTATAATTATATGATATTTTTTAATTTGAAGTTACCTTTATTTTTATTTTCTCTCTTTCTTAATTTTTTTTTCTAAATTTAATTATGATAATATTTTTAATGTTATTATTATTTTTAATCATATTTCTGTTCTTCTTCTCATTATTTAATCAAGGATCAACATCATTATATCATCTTTTCTTATATTTATTTTTTATCAAATTTTTTTCTTACATTTATTTTTTACTAAAATTTGAAGTAATATTAAGAAGTCTCTGATCCTTTCATATTAACTATTTTATACTTGTACATTAAATATCTAATCATAACAGTACTTTTAGTGAATACAAACCTAGTTATTAAAAAGATAATTCAATAGGGCTAATTCCTTTTAATTTTAAAATTATAAATTATATAGATTGTAAAATGGTTATGGATTTGCTTCATTTTCTCCCAAATTTCTCTTGAAATATAACAACTTTAAATTTCACATTCAATAAATAATGTAACAAGTAAATAAATAAAACTTTTTTTTTCAAAATACATAAAATTATATCAAGTCATTTGATCCGACGATCATAACTTTTGTTTTATGAGTGATTATTCACATACTAGAGCTAAAAACATAAACCTTTGGTAATTCTTAGTTGTTTTTCAATGTCATAAAAGTACATGCCACTTGTTAAAAAAATAAATTATAAAACAAATAAACCCTTAATAGTTATAATGCAATTTATCCATTATGACCAATTCTTATCATCCCTATTATAACAACATATTTGCATTCATTTTTTTATTTTTTTTATCTTTTATAAAAGTTATTTATAGATATTATTTTTTTTCCAAAATATCAAAATAAAGTAAATGATTTTATTACTATTGAAATATGAAAATTATATTTTTTAAAAATAATAATATGTATTAATATTTTGTAATATGGAAAATGTTTATAGGGGAGGCAGCTGTCGAGGGTTCTTTTTGAACTTGGAGGAAAAAGAATTTTGAATTTCTACTGGAATCTAGGGAAGGAAACCAATAATAAAGCTGAAGCTTATGCCCTTCTAAAAGGTATTCATTTGGCAAAGCAACGATAAATTCAAACTCTAAATGTAGTATGAGATTGAAAGACGATCATAAGAATGACGATCCTGGGTTCTGATCCAAAAAATCTGAGTCTAAAAAGGGTTATAGATAGAATCCGCCACTTCTCGAGGACCTTGAAGGTAAAAAAAATTCATGCCCTTAGAGGTAATAACGTTAAGGCTAATAAAATGGCCAACTTGGCCAAAGAAAAGCCACTCAAAACTCTAGGAGTGGATGATGAGGAGTGTATAGACCCCCCCCCCGCAAGCCCCCCATAATGAATCAATCTATTTAAAGGTTTTCTTTTGAATTTTAAGGAGTCGGGGTTTCGCGAAATGTGAAGGTTTGATATTGAGCATCTTTGAAGTCCCGATACCCGAACTCACAAAGGTTTTAAATGTTAAGCCAGGTTCATTAACGATTAAGTAAGATTAACAAGGAATAAATCTCGTCACGACTTCGCGATTCAATATGCTCTCACATATAAAGGCTTTGAAGTCCCGATACCCGAAACCCCGACATTCTAAAACTAATAGTGATTAATTAAGAGTGTTAAGCATGATTATAGTTAATTAAAACCCGTCGTGACTTCGTGTTTTGTAAGTCTTATTTTAAACTGCTTTAAGGATCCCTGAGACCCGAAACGCCGAAACTTGATTAAGTGATAGGTACGATTAATTAAGGTACTAAATAAGGATTATACTCTAATTAATTTATTGCTCAAAATTAACTTGGATACATTCACTTTTTGCGCTTTTCCCGAGATATCGACCATAAATGACATTAATATCTGATTTAGGGAAATTATTCCAAATACGATTAGATTTTAATGCCCAAAGATTGGTGTTCATGCCCTGAAAAATTCAGAGCCGAATCTCTTGACGTATATTCCATCTCATTGCTTGAACCACAGTTCATGTATATAGCCATGATGATGTGCAAAATTTATGGAAAAGAGAACATGACCCGTTTCTTTTCCGCCACTGAGTGAAATGGTCGAGTTTTACAATTTCCAAAAACACTGGAGAAGCAAACTACCCAAATTATTACAAGGGAAAAGCATAAAATATCTAGATACACAACAAGCAGAGACCCAAAATCTAGAAGTCAGAAGCTCTGCCAAACAAGAAAACCTGGAAAATCAAGAGAAAGTTGAGGTCTCGACTCAAAAGGGAAGTATCCCAGAGACGGAGATACTAGACAACTAGGGCAAAGATTAAAAAAAGACATTAATAAAGAACGGAGAAGATAAACCACCGTCTTTGCCTGAGAAATCAACTACTGAAGAAGTCGGGAAAAAATTGTCCACAAAAATTTGCAACCCCATTGAGGTTGTCACACCATTACAATTCACCAATGGAAACCCTAATACATAGGCAATATTCATAAGCGATTTCACGCCTGTCTCTGTCGAGGAGATACCTCCCACCGAGTTCTTTTTTAGTAAGAAAAGAAAGGCCATGGTGAAGAAAGAAATGCACATGAGAGAGGGCGCAATGGTAAAAAAGCATAGAGTATTATTAGATGGGAAAATTTTAAAAGAAGAAGATTTTTCTACAGAGGTGGAAGGCTCTTTAGGAGCTTTTGAAACAACCAACTTATTTTCTGTTGATAACCTGAAAGAAAGGCTAAGGCAGAGGAATCATTTGATAAAACAACTGTGAGATCAAATAAGGAATGCAGAGAATAATATCAAAAATGAGGTCAGCAAAGGACTCGAACAGGCAAGAGCCAATGACAGACAAGAGATCCAACAACTTTAATCTGATCTTGAAGAAGCACACAAGACTGCTCAAGAAAGTTAGGGGTAGGTCATCCAGCAAGAAGAATTAGTAAGGAAACTACAAGCTAAATTGAGTTCTACTGAAAGCCAGGTTGTAAATATAGCAATGTTTCAAGCCCAGGCATTGGAAGTGCATCATAAGCTGGAAGCAGTACAACAAAGCCTGTTTTCTAAGGTAAGGATTATCCAAGATTACTTTTGGGATATGGGTCAAACATTAGATAACATTGGTTTCAGGGAAAAGTAGGCCACTATGGCCTGAACCACCTTTCAAAAGGCAGTCGTATCTTTGGCTAGGGAAGAGGTACCAACAACTCCCAGATTAACTATCACAGAAAAAATCAGGGGTGATATCATACTAAACGTATGGGAAGCCAATATAGCCGAGAGTAAGAAAATGGCCAAAGAAATAAAGGACGATTTTGAAGAGGCTTTTGATTTGCTAGATAAAAAATCACCAGGCATTGGAAAGGACAATTGTGCTAGGGTATTAGGGAAAATAAATGTTATAAAGCATCAAATGGACATCAAAGAAATCTTGAATTAAGCCCATATTGAAATTTCACAGTTGAAACAGGTTGACGTCGCTCAAATAGATAGATGGCTGATAAAGTCAAATCTACAGTTATAATTAACAAATCTTCAAGGTAAAAGGATTTAAGACAGGTTGCCGAAATTACAAAGAAAGTTGTATCTTTTTTAGGCAAAGGATGTGACAAATCCTTTCAGAATTTTAGTACAATTCCTAAGCAGGTGCGTCGAGTGTCTCAAACCAGGTGAAGGAAGTACTTCAAATAAATAATGAAGTAATACATGCATGCTTGTTCTTCCAATATGAGAAAGAGATAGAAAGAAACAAGTGGAACAGTTCAAGTTTCTATTTTGTAACCGTTAATATCTAGGAGTAAGGAAAATTCCAACCGTCTAAGGTTGATAACCTTTTGTATAAATATAATTTCAAAAGACTTAAAGAAGGATTTTTCCTAACTGATTGTAATAGAGAGATCTCTCCTTTTCGAGAATTAAGACAAACACATACCAGAGACTCCATATTTATTCAATCTTTAGTTATGTGTTCTTTTGTTCTTTCGTATTCCAACATCTTTATTTATATGTCTTTGATGAATGCTTAATCACAACTTAGTACAACATCTACTATGGTTATATGTTTATTTGTTTATCTGATTGTTTACAGATTTTCCTCTGTATTTTCTATTTGCAAATACAAGACCTGTGAATTAGTTAGATTACCACACTTTATGCTTCATTAAAGGTTTTACATCCATTTTTCTTCTTCTGTGTCAGAGTAAGATTCTTCTGTGATTGATGCCTCACTTTGTTAACATATTTATGTTTTTCTTTCATCACATTCATTATTTTCAAATTTGACTCAGATACGGAAAACAACCTCTGAATTGTTATACTATTAATTCAATTTCAAGAATTTTTTCTCATATAATTGAAGACAAGAAAAAGAAAACATAAAAAACAACAGATCTTTAAATTTTCTTTCCTCCATGACTGTACCTGTGGCAAGCCAACCTAATATAGAACCCGGTCTCACAGATCAGACCAACATTGCATTAAACTTGTTCAATACCATCTTAGAGACTGCTAACACTTGGGTTGAACTTGAACGTTCATGGGCAGTGATTGAACAAGACATAAGCATCCAGGAACATTGGGAAGCTAGGCAAAGACAACTCAGAAATCAACCATAGTTTCTTTCCCTAAAGAATTGACTTTATTTTCATATTCTAAACTCTCTTTATTTTTCGAATGCCTTGACATTATACTTTGAAGCCTTAAGTATAAACTTGGGAACAACGTCTTTTTGGCGTCGTTTCCAGGGAACGAAGAAAAGAAGTTATTTTTCCCTGGGAAGAATGACATTGATAAGTTTCTTTCTTTGATAGTGAACAAAGATCAGACACTTTATAAGGCTATTCTAATATTTCACTTGGTGACTCCACGATTAATAAACTGGCTTCTAATTGAAAGAATACCAGAAATAATCTAGATGATAAGCAGACCTCCCCTGTATCCGATCCTGAAAAACTTCTGAAAACAAGAAGATACCTTAAACAGACTGCTTCATCAACGAGTAAGATTTATCAACCCAAATCCACAGAGTCAAATACTAAGGATCTACTTGAAAATTTGAATACCCAACTCCTTTTTAGAGAAACATCCATCGATAGAAACGAAACCCTAGAACCTGAGTTGGTGTTACCCGAATTTAAAACCGAAACTTTTCCAATTGTCTCCTTTACCAATAGAGGTAAAAGATCTATCTCACTTCCCACCTCGATTGGAATTTCATCAGTTCCCGAGATTCAACCTACAATCTCTCATAATTCAGAAGAATATAATGTATACCTTGACTCTACTCCTATTGGTTCTCATGTGTACACATCCTCTGAGTCCGAAGAAACCAGTCCCCTTTTTCCAATTCCCTATTCTTAAAATTTCCTGTCTCCCGAAGGTCAATTTTTTGAAACCGTTTTGCTTTATCCAGACGTAACCAAAAGGTCACCACATATCCTTAAAAGTCTTCTCTATAATCTCCAAGTTTCACCCTCTAAATTATTAATGGTTGCGGTCGAAGGAGGTGGTTTTTTCCAAGGAGTTCAAGTACCATCCCCACCTCCTAGAATCTTTGCAAAAGTAGCTGCTAGGTATGCCCCTTTGGTCCTCCCAACCCCTCTCCATGATCTACCTAAAAATTATATGAAAAATATACCGAAGTTTACTGGAGAGGGAGATTTAACTACTACCGAACACATCAATTTATTTGACCAATTTGCTGATATCCTTGGCCTCAAGCACGAAGACGTTTACTAGAGGCTTCTCATTCAAAATTTTTAAGGTCAGGTGAAAACATGGTTCCGAGGACTCCCAACAAGGTCCATTGGATCATATGATGAGTTAGAAAATGATTTTATTAGACAATGGGGAGAAAGGAAAGATCATCTCTATTATCTAACTGAGTTTGGGGATCTAAGAAAGAAAAATTCAGAATCAGTTCTTGAGTTTACTCAAATATTCAATAAATTATATAATAAAATTCCAGCTGAGGTTAAACCTTTCCAACCTGCAGCAAAAGTAACTTTTGTTGGGGATTTTGATCTAGATTTTGCTCTATTGTTGAGAGAAAGGAGATATGTTGATCTCACTAAAATGCTGGATGACGTTGTAGAAATCGAATCAAACATGCTAGCGTCGGGAAAGTTAAAAACAAAATTTGAAATGGGAAATAAAGAAACTAGACAGTACAGAGAACAAGCGGGACCCTCTGGATCTGGGAGGTCTTCGGAAGATAAGATGGATGACATGGCAAGAATAATTAGAGAATTGTTGAATAAAATATTGAGAATGGAATTAGATCAGTCGAAGAATGATCAATTCCCTAGAAAGGATTTTAGAAGGAATCCTAACTCTCAAATACAACAAAAACAAATTAATAATGAAGATCAAAAGATTCAAGCCCCCTTCAAAAATGAAAATTTTATAGGGGGATAAGAAATGCAAAATTTTGAGGAGTTAGAAGAAGATATAAATAATCTTGGCAATGATTATCAAGAACCTTACTTGATAAGACAAGATTATGAAAAATCCTTAAATATGGAATACAATCCTGAAAGTGATGAGAATAGAAATATTACAGAGGATTCAACTTATCAAGGAATTGTTGATAATATAATGGCCGAACTCCAACAGAAATACAATCTAAGGCCTAGAAACAGAAATATCACAATCGCCCCATCGAAGAAAATTCTGTCGAGAGGGGAAACAGACGAGGCAGCTTCAAAAGTTGCTGAAAACTAGACTGTTAAAGCCAAGACTACTGACACACAATCTACCAAGACAAATCCAACAGAAACACCAGTTATTAACACAAGGAAAGTGGAGGTTCCTGTGGATGAAACAAAAACATCACAAATAAATAAGACTGAAAAGAAGGGAATAGAAGCCCAAACCAAAGAAGTTGATAAAACAACGGAAAATTTTAGTCTAGAAAAGGAAATTAATAAAATCAAAATTCTTATACCTTTGGTCGAACTAGCAAAAAACCAAGTGTACAGAAAGAAAATCGCTAAAATAATTAATTTTTCAGACAATGAAAGTTAGGCTGATGTTATAAACTTAGAAGCCGATAATCCTAATATAATTTTTGTTCCACAATTCGTAGGTGCCAGAGATACTGTCACCCCTTTCTATATCACACTAATTGTGCACGATCACTTACTCCACAATTGCATGTTGGATTCTGGAGCCTCTCACAATGTAATGCTTAAAGCAATTATGGATAGACTTGGTCTCAAAATCACTCGATCATATGGAGACTTGTATTCTTTCAATTCGAGAAAGGTTAAATGTGTAGGTATGATAAAAGATTTAGTAGTCAATCTTGCACAGATTTTTGTTAAAAGTGTTCTAATGGATGTGGTTGTCGTTGACATACCCCCAAATTATGGCATGTTGTTATCCAGGTCTTGGGGCGCCAAACTTGGAGGATCCCTCCAACTCGACATGACTTATTCCACAATCCCGATCTTCGAAGGACAGTTCACACGCTTGTACAAAGAAACAAGGTTGGCATTTACAGTAAGTGATCCTCTGAACCCAAATAACTATCCTTTTTACATTGTCGATCATGATTTAGGGAATTGTATTTTATCTATTGAAGATGATTTAGATGTATGTATAGAAGAAAATTGTACAGAAAAAGAAAAAGAAGAAAAGATAAGTAAAGATGTATATAGTTCTGGAGTTTGGAAAATGTATTTTGACGGTGCTTCATCTTGTGAAGGAGCGAGAGCTAGTTTACTATTTGTAACACTTGACGATGAGCTCATCATTCCTTTTTCTTACAGATTACAGTGGGACATAGATTATACTAACAATGTATGTGAGTATGAAGCCCTAATCTTAGGATTAGAAACTTCCAGAAAATTAAAGATTAAGAACTTAGAAGTTTACGGTGACGTTGAACTGATCATAAAACAAATTAATCGTCAATACTAGGATAAGCACCCAAGGTAGAGATCTTATAGGAACTGTGCCTGGGATCTAATCGAATTTTTTTTCTCATCGGTTAATGTTCATTATATCCCTAGAACTAAGAATCAACGAGCATAATCATTGGCTAAAGCAGCCTCAACTTTTACGCATCCAACGGTTTTCAAACTTAAATACCATATAGATATGAGACATAGACCTTACATACCGAATAGTATACAACATTGGCAGGTTTTTGAGGATGATGAACAAATCAAGAAATTTTTAGAAAAGGTGGATGACTTTGCCGAAACACATGTCGACCAAGAAAATCAAAATGACCCCTCTTGGATCATGCAGGAAGGGGAAGATCTTCAAGAGTTTTAAGATAAAATTGCTAATCATCATATGCTTATTTTGAAAAATAATCAAATCCCCAAAGGCTTGATCCCCTTAGAGAGGTTATTTAGTCATGATGACATTCCTTTGAAGTTCACCTTATAGCCTCAGCCAGAAGAGGTTGAAGATTGCAATATAGGCACCAAATAAAATCCTAGGTTGGTAAAATTATTTAAGTACCTTCCTCCTGAAATAAAAATTAAGTATGTCGAGTTTCTTAGAAAGTATAAATATGTTTTTTCTTAGTCCTATGACGAATTAAGAACTTATGACACCACTATAATGGAACACAAAATTCCTTTGAGACAAGGTGTCAAACCATTTAGGAAAAAACTCAGATAGATTAGCCCTATATTGCTGCCTGTGATAGAGAAAGAAGTAAAGAATATTTTAGATGCCAATATCATTGTCCCACTCAAATACTTTGAGTGGGTAGATAATTTAGTTCTAGTAAGAAAGAAAAACAGTGAAATCAGACTGCGTGTAGACTTCAAGAATCTAAACAGATCATCACTCAAAGACAATTATCCATTGCCTAAAATGGATCACGTTTTAGAGAAAGTAGTAGGAGCTAATAGAATGTCTATGATTGATGGCTTTTCAGGCTACAATCAAATTGTAGTCCACCAAGATGATAAAGAGAAAACTGCGTTCACTACCCCTTGGGGTACCTTTATGTATGACAAAATGCCTTTCAATTTAATGAATGCATGAGAAAATTTCCAACGAGCTATGGACATTGCCTTCGTCAATGAAAGAGATAAGTTTGTTTTTATTTGTCTTGATGATCTAACTATTTTTTCTAAATCTGATGCAGAACATCTAGTACACCTCAAACAAACTTTCGAAAAATGTTGCAAATTTGGTTTGTCTCTGAATCCCAAGAAATCCCATTTCACAATGCAAGAAGGTAAACTATTGGGCCATATAGTGTCTAGGGATAGAATTAAAATTGACCCGAAAAGAATTGAAGCAATAGATACTATTAATATTCCCAGGAATAGGAAAGAAATTTAGTCATTTTTAGGGAATTTGTTTTTTTTGAGAAGATTCATTCTGAATTTCGCTGAAATTGTAAAATTGATTACAGATATGCTTAAGAAGGACAGCGAGGTAAAGTGGAAAAACAAGGCTAAGGAGTCATTCGAATGCATTAAGAAGGTCATAGTTGAAGCACCAGTACTAGAAAGTCCTGATTATTTAAAAGAATTTCTGATTTTTTTCTTTTGCTTCTGAGCATACTATTGCAACCGTATTGTTACAGAAGAATGATGAGGGTTTTGAGCAACCAATTGTGTTCTTTAGTAAAAGTCTCACAGATGTTGAGCTAAAATATGACATATTGGAAAAGCAAGCTTACGCAATGGTGAAATCCCTCAAAGCTTTCAGAACCTATGTACTACATTCAAAGATCATTGATTATGTACCTACCAGTTCTGTTAAGGATATACTGGTTCAACCCGACAACGATGGAAGGAGAGGCAGATGGTTAGCCAAAATTTAGGAGTTCAGCCTGGAAGTTAAACCAAATAAACTTATTAAAGGTCAGGGCTTGGCTAAATTGTTGGCCGAATCAAATCTGAAAGCACTCAGAATAAATCATCTGCAAGAGAACAAAGGATTTTTAGAGATAGACGAAATCGATGTCACTGTGCCCACAACTGAAATTCTAGAAAAATTATCTTCTTCAGTTTGGTACTGCGACATTGTTTCTTATTTACTGACCCTTCAGTGCCCCAGTGACCTAACCCCATCTAAAGCTAGGACATTGAAGTTACACGCTGTAAAATATTGTATTATAGATGGTCAATTGTATTGGAACGATCCCCTAAGATTCTTACTGGGCTGTTTAGTAGAATCCGAAACAAAAAAATCTATAAATGAATTCCACGAGGGAGTGTGTGGAGGACACCATGCTTGGAGAGAAACGACTTATAAAATATTAAGAGTCGGGTATTACTGGCTGGAATTATTCACTGATGTAAACACTAAAGTCAGAACTTGTAATCCTTGTCAGTTGTTTATAGGCAAGCAAAAATTTTTGGCATTACCTTTAGTTCCAGTTAAAACTGAAGCTTTGTTTCAGCAATGGGGCCTTGATTTTATTGGATAAATTCATCCACACTCGAGTGCTCAACATAAATGGATTTTGACCACTACATACTATTTTATTAAATGGGTGGAAGTTATTCCTACGAGAAACGCAACAGACGCAGTAGTGATCAATTTTTTGGAGGAGAATATTTTATCAAGATTTGGCTGTCCTCGAAAAATAGTTACTGACAATGCACAGGCCTTTAAATCCATGGCCATGATAAGTTTTTGCCAAAAGTATAACATTGTGCTAGGTCACTCCACAACCTACTATCCACAGGGCAATGGATTAGCTGAGTCATCTAATAAAAGCCTGATCACTATAATTAAGAAAGTACTGACCGAAAATAAGAAATCATGACAAGTACATTTAAAATATGCCTTATGGGATAACATGATAGGCACAAAAAGGTCAATCGGAATGTCTCCATTTTAGATGGTATATGGTATTGACGTCATTTTACCCATAAATCTAGCGCTGTGAGTAATGAAACTCTGGCAAGACTCAAAGGAAGAACCAAATGAAGTTACCAGAAGGATAAATCAATTGATTGAAATTCAACAAATTAGGGATGAAATAAATGAAAAACTACAAAAGTATCAAGATAATATGAAATCCTTATTTGATCGAAAAACTAAAGATAGGGAATTTCTCCCTGGTGATTTGGTTCTAAAATGGGAAGCCGGAAAAGAGGATGCTGGGAAACATGGTAAGTTTGATCAGATCTGGTGTGGACCATACAAAATTATACCTTCTAAGGGAAAGAATGCATTTTTGTTAAAAAATCTCGATGACAAGATTCTTAATGCCCCTATCAATGGGCCTTACCTCAAGCACTTCATGCAATAATATGTCTCAGAACTCTCATTGTACATACCAGTTTGTTTTCATGTTTTGTTTATAGTTACTCCTCTTTCGGTAAGTTTTTATCTTTACCATAAATTCAAAAAGGT
>JASDQU010202152.1:12595-23756 GCA_032191745.1 Picea mariana | reverse complement strand
ATGAAATCAAGCACATATTCGTCGTCAAGCCCACATTTTCTAAGTAAACGGATATGGACGAAGTGTACAGGCGATTACTCAAGATCACAGTGCCAGGTCATATCAGATGGGAAGAGCTGTGCAATCTGCTAGATTAGCAGATGAGCTGTCATGATCCAGTCACCTGTCCAGTCAGAACAGGTTGCGAAGGCACCTCGCCAACGGCCTACCCAGAAGTTCAGCAAACAGTTGCATCGAGTCATCAAAACAATTTTGATTAGTTAAGTTAGTTATGCTAAAAATAGGATGAACACGTCCTGATCAGTTATGACAGGAACGCTTGTATTTTGACTTATAAATACTTCATTTTTCAATGTACTGGTGTGGTTGATTTGCACACCCTGTTGCCGTCAAGCTGTATCATTTTTGAAGAGACTCACCATTAATAAAGAAGAGGCATTTTACAGGATTCTTGCATATGTTCACTAGTGATGTGATTCTATGAGTTAGTGTTTTCTTTCTCCGTATTTCATTTTGTGTTCTGAGTCTAATCTTTACGAATAGCATTATGTTGCAGGATTTATCTTTGATACCTTGTTTCCGATTCTAGAGATTTAAATGTTTATCTTCTAAATATCTTCAATTAAGAGATTCTTAAGTGCTTGTTAGTTGAAGTTATTTTCCTGATCTGTTCTTCCTTTCATCATTTAAAATACCAAAAGATCCAGTGAATGTATTACCTCGCCTTGTGGAAAACCTCTTTGGAATTTCTGGTTATTTCTCTGAATTGATTAAACACTGACCCCATAGCCCAATGGATGTGTAATTTGTCTCAACCAACTTTAAAAACCCATCACTACAAAATCAACGATTCCTTTAACTAGCCTAATATTTGAAAACAAACAAAGCTAAATCATATAGAGAGATCCCTCTCTGAAGCTAGAAGGGCTAGATCCCAGCTTTAAAAGCGGTTGGTTAAGGTTACCTTTGTAAATTTCTTCTTTTTCATCCTCTAGGAAATTTACCGAGTGCTAACAGGTACCATAAGTACCTCCCTTGCTAAGAGGGAGTGTTAGATTTTGGTAGCTCAATGGTACTTCTGCATCTATTGCACCTATGAACAATTCCAAGAAAATAACTGTCTCTAGTGACTTTATGAAGTGATTTCATAAAGTGACTTGATAAAGTGATTTTATAAAGTCAAGTTGATCCTTTTAATATTTAATGGGTAAAAGTGACTTTATGAAAAGTGGGCCACTTAAGTGATTTAAGTGAACTCAACAAAATATTAAGTCGTGACCATTGATCTCAAGGGAAGGTGAAGAGTTACTCAAGGGAGACCAAGGGTTATAGGAGTTACTCATTAATGAGTAATAGAAGGAACACTAGAGGAGAGATGGGGCACACCTTTTGAGGAGAGTGAGAGAGGAAGTTGAAGAGACATAATTTCCTAAAGATTCGAGCTAGAGGAAAGAGTAGCAACCAGAGGAAGAGACATGAATCCCAAGGAGGGAAATAAGCATGCATCCCAAGAAATATCAACATTAAAAGAGGGTCATACAACTAGTGTTTGGCATTGAAATCGAGGTATCCTTTCTACTGAATATAGGCACGATTTCCAAGGCACTAGGAGACATAAATTCGTACATCTATGTGAAACTATTAATCACATAAATCGAGGAAATATTTTTTTCCAGAAGAAGGCCATACATACAGTCATACAACATAAATAGTGGCACAAATTTCTAGGAAAAAACCAGGTGCATTTTATGAGGGTCTTTGACACATATTTCGAGGAGGCATTTTGGTTCTGTTTACTAGTTATTGTTGTACATTTTATGCTGATAATGTTTCTATTGTAAAAATTAGAATTTTCCTAAGAGCTCAATAGGAAAAAATCTCTCCTAGACTAGTTTTCCCTTTGTGGGTTTTTCCAGGGGCATTGCCCTGAAATTTCATGTGTTAACTGCGTTGAATGTGTTGTTGTTCATTTACTTTTCCATTGTTATAATTTTGAGATTTCTTAGTCTCTTGTATTTCTGCTCATAGTTACAATAAATGCATGTGGTACCCTTGCTTTATTGGTGAATAACTACAGGAGGTTGAAATCTGTTTTGAATAAAGTGTTTGAGATTAGTTTTTCAACACTCCCATCTTCTGTCTGAGATACTCAAATATATCTCTAGGTAGGGGTTTTGTAAATATGTTTGTTATTTGTTCCTTGGTAGAAACATACTCCAACTTGAAAATCTTATTATTCCCTCATAAAATGATATTTGATTGGGATATGTTTTTTCTTTGAGTGCATTACTAGATTCTTTGAAATGCTTATAACATTGGTGTTGTCACATAATATAGAAATTGGTTTCTTGTATTCTACCTGAATTTCTTGCAATGTTTGTTTCATCCAAAGAAATTGTGTGCAATAGGATGCTGCTACATTGTACTCTACTTATGTTGTGGACAGTGAGATTGAAGATTATTTCTTGCTGAGCCAGGATACTAAACAATTTCCCAAGAAGAATGCTCCTCCACTTGTGCTCT
This sequence comes from Picea mariana, assembly GCA_032191745.1. NCBI lineage: Eukaryota > Viridiplantae > Streptophyta > Pinopsida > Pinales > Pinaceae > Picea > Picea mariana. The sequence continues at coordinate 21,233 of JASDQU010202152.1, read as the reverse complement.
TCCTGTCATCAACACTTTCTTCCCAATATTCATCGGTATATGATGCTAGAGTAAAGTCTTCTCCTTTTGGATACCATAGTCCAAAGTCCAAAGTACCCTTTAAATATCTAAATATTTATTTGATAGCATGTACATGTGTTTCCTAGGGTGCGGCTTGAAATATTCCAACTAGCCCTACTGCCTACATTATGTCTGGTCTTGAAGCTGCCACATAAAGGAGGTTTCCTATCATTGACATGTACATATATTAATTAATTTCCTTAGATTCATCCTCCTTGTTGAGCTTACATCCAATGACCATGTGAGTCCTGATAGGTTTACATTCTTCCATCTCAAACTTCTTCAACATCTCTTTGATGTATTTGGTTTGAGATATGAATATGCGTTTACTAGTTTGAGTAATCTGCAGTCCCAAAAAGAATGACAATTCTCCAAGCATGGACATCTCAAATTCCTTTTGCATTTCTTCTGCAAACCTTTGGCTCATTCCATTATCATTACTCTCAAAGATAATATCATCTACATACACTACAATGATCAACATTTCTACATGATCTATTTTGGTGTAGAGGTTGTTATCTGTTGTTCCCCTTTTGAAACCTTGTTGTTGAAAAAACTTTTCAAGTCTTGAATAACATGGTTTGGGAGCTTGCTTTAATCCATATAATGCTTTCTGTATTTTGCAAGCATAGTCTTCATTTTCTAACAATAGAAACCCTTTATGTTTTTCTATGTTCATTTCTTCCTCTAGATCTCCATTCAGGAACGATGATTTGACATCCATTTGATATAATTTCAATTTATTAAAGGTTGCAAATGCCAAAAAAATCCTAATGGCTTATAGCCTTGAAACATGTGCAAATGTTTCTTCAAAATCAATTCCTTATACTTGAGAATACCCTTTATACACTATTCTTTCTTTGTTTCTTACTACCTTTCCATCTTCATTCAACTTGTTCTTGAATATCCATTTGGTTCCGATCACATTTTTATCCTTGGGTCTTGGGAAAAGCTCTCAAGTATCATTCTTTTCAATCTAATTTAACTCTTCTTCCATAGCATTCACCCAATGTTTATAATTTGACGTTATATAACACATTTAGTTTCTACTTGAGACAATAGGGATAGTTTTGTCTCCTCAGAATTGTTTTCCAATTTCCTCCTCATCTGGGTTCTAGAATTTTTGTCACCAAGAATCAAATTTTATGGGCGATTCTTTTGTACAAACCTTGATGGTGTTTGTGTATCTTTTCATTGTGCTTCTTCTTTATTGTCTTATTCATTTCTTGTTATTATTCTTCCTTTTCTTCTTCATTTGCTTTTTCTTCTTCCTCATATTCTTCTTCATTTTCTTGTTCTTCTTCTTCATGTTCATCTTCTTCTTTAGTGTACTTTATTTCTTCATCTATTCTAACATTGATACTTTCAACAATCTTCTACAGCCTTTTATTGTAACACCTATAGGATTTTATTTTTGATGAGTATCCAAGAAAGATTCCTTCATCTGATTTGGAGTCAAATTTTTCTATGTCCTCATCGTCTTGTTTGATGTAACACTTGCTCCTAAAAATCTTGAAGTGTTTGACAGATGTTGGTTACCATTTCCATAGTACATAAGGTGTCTTATCAATGTTTATTATGATCTATCCTCTATTTAGGATATAGAAAGTTGTATAAACTACTTCTCTCCAAAAACTATCTGATAGACCCGCTTCATTTATCATTGTTCTAGCAATTTCTTGTACATGTAAATTTTTCCTTTCAACATTAAACCCATTTTGTTGAGGAGTTCTTGTTGTTGCATATTGTATTTTTATTCCACATGCTTCACAAAATTCCACAAAATAATAAGATGTGAATTCACCTCCATTGTATGACCTTAAACATTTGATTTTCATCTCTGTCTCATTCTCAGCGAGAGCTTTGAATGCCTTGAATTTGTCAAATGCTTCAGATTTATTTTTGAGGAAATTAACCCAAGTCATTCTTGTATAGTCATCAATGAGTAACCTGAAGTACATTTTTCCCTGCAAGATTTTATTCCTTGATGGTCCACAAATATCTGTATGTACAAGTTCCAAAGGCTTGGAAGTTTCACATTCCTTTGTTTTGAAGTTCACCCTTGATTGTTTTCCCATGATGGCACTGCTTACAAATAGTTCTTGAGGGTTTTATGATTTTTAGCATGTATCTTACTGCTTGTTTGGTGCTAATTTTTACCAAATTGTCAAAGTTCATATGGCCCATTGTTTTGTACCACAACCATATTTCATTTTTATGTCCTATAAAGCACTTTTCTCCATTGATTTCATTAAGAACATATACATTATTTGGGGTTTGATTCATTTTTCTATCAACTTTCCTATGTTTTCTTTTCTGATCTCACATTCTCAAGAGTTAAACATGAGATTGTGTCCCTGATCACACATCTGGATTACACTGAGAATATTATGTGTTAGATATTCAACACACAAAACCTTTTCTATTTTAGCCTTTCCATTGTCAAGACTAAGGGTGCCTTTTCCAACTATTTTCAATCTACCATTATCTCTAAAGGTAACGGTTCCCTCATTTTTCTTCAAGGTGATGAAATTTGTTCTATCTCCTTTCACATGACTATATCATCCACTGTTGATAACCCACTTATCCTTATTTTTATGAGCATGAGGAGATACTTGAAAAAACATAGAATTTTCTTTCTTTTGTTACCAACTTCTTTTCATTATAGGTGAAACTTGCTTTAGATTAATTCTGCAGTACTTTTCTATATGTCCAAAATTATTGCAGTTATAAAATATGATGTTGTAATTCATCAAGGGAGAAAATGAATTATAATTTATTCTTGAGAATCCCAGAGTATCCTAGTAGCTATTCCTCACTTAATCTCTTCTTATACTTGTTCTACAATCTATTGTTTTATAACCAAATCCATTACAAGAATAAAAATAATCATACAAAGAGTTTTGATACCTGGTTGAGTGATTCCATATTGATGGGATAGTTTTCCAGATTCGGTCTTTGTGAGTAAAATTTGTCGCTTGTGGATCATAATATTCTTCCCTTCCGTGGTCTTCAACTTTGACTGGATTTCTGAGAGTGTCAGCATAGTTCTTTATTCTTTATTCTCTTGGTTGTTTTGAAGACGTTGATGCTTCTTTATTGACAACTTCCTTCCTATTGATATAGCCAAGACCCATTATGTCATATGGTGATATTTGATGATTTAAGATTTCATCTAAAGTTGTAGAGCTTCTTACTAATTTTTCCAACTTCTTTCTCAGGTGGACTATTTTAGATTCAAGAGTGTTGCATATATATTCTTTTTCTTTTAGTTGAGCCTTTATATTTGAACCTTTGCTTATTCTACTTCTTCTACTTGAATCTTTAAGGTAATTATTGTCTTCTTTGTTTCCTTATCATCATATTCCTTTTCTTTATATTTCTATAGTTCCCACTTCTGCTTTCTATTCTTATCCTTAAGTTTATAATTTTCTTCTAGGGCACTAATGAGTTATGCTTCAAGATTTACTTCTACATCTTTAACATAATTGTTTTCTTCTATTGAGTCTGTGTCTTCATCTGTTTGTGTTTCTAGACCCATAAAGAGAATCTTGTCCGCTTCATTGTCACTATCATCTGATGATTTGTTGTCTTCATTGGTATATGGATTCTTCCTTTGTTTGTAAGGCTTTTTCTTCGTTTCAATCTTCCTTTTGTTGGTTTTCTTGAAATTAAATTCTTCTTTCACATTGGTATTTGCATAAGGACATTTATGAGAAAAGTGTCTTATATTTCCAAAATTAAAACATTTGAAAGAGAGCTTACCTTTGTATATGTTTTTAAGATTCTTGAGGAAGTTTGCTTCTTCCTCATCCAATTCGATGTCTGAGCAATCACTTATCTTTCACTCTGTCCTATTTGATTCTTTGAAGGATTCTTCCTCCCTCGATGTTCTTAATGCGTTATCTTGTTCTATTATCATTTCATATGTAGTTAGTGTTGGTCACTATAATTTCTTAATTAACTCAAACAATCAAGTGCTACATAAATTGTCAACCCAGGGAAGTCTGTTTATTTCAAAGATAACCACGCACTATATATGCTCAATTCCAAAAGAAACTTAGAGTTGTAGTAAAGGAAACTATATTAATCACACTTGCCTTGGATGAACTGAAGTTCTGACTTGAATTACAGGAAAGCAACCTACCTATTGCAGATTCTTAAAGATTAATCTAAAGAATCCTGGATTACATTAAAATAACAACTGCAACAGGAAAGAACAACTATTCTGTAACCAGAGAATAGGACCCTTATTCCCAAGCGGGAACTCCAGCACCTTGTTTCTGATTAACACACTTTCATGAAAACATTAATGCGTAGAAGGCTAACTCTATCTAGCAGAGAACATGATCTTCTAGTTCCTTACTTTCTAAGTAGGAACCCTTAGCCCAGTCTCTGATCAACACACTTGTGAAAAATAACTGGAAGCTTACTAATTCTATAGAGAACAGGACCTTCTAATCCCTTCCATTAAGCAGGGACCCTTAACCCAGTCTCTGAATAGCACACTTGCATAAATAACTGAAATCTACAGAGAACAGGACCTTCTAATCCCTTCCATTAAGCAGGGACCCTTAACCCAGTCTCTGACTAGCACACTTGCAGAAATAATTGAAATCTACAGAGAACAAGACCTTCTAATCCCTTCCATTAAGTAGGGACCCTTAGCCCAGTCTCTGACTAGCACACTTGCAGAAATAATTGGAATCTATAGAGAACAAGACCTTATAATCCCTTCCATTAAGCAGGGACCCTTAGCCTAGTCTCTGACTAGCACACTTACAGAAATAATTGAAATCTACAGAGAACAGGACCTTCTAATCCCTTCCATTAAGCAGGGACCCTTAACCCAGTCTCTGATTAGCAAACCTCATAAAATCATCACACAAGATTACTAATGAAAATAATTATGAACTTCGTGAAAATAATGTAACAGTCAATAAACTAAAGTTATTAACAAGATAGAGTTCAGTAGTGTTTCAACAAAGCATAATTCATTAAAAGTAGTGTTTCAGCAAGACAAAATTTAATCAAGACATAAACAAAAATTACACTAACACACTATAAAGCTAACGGGTGAATCTTGTGAAGAAGGTGGGCCCTCCCTTCTCACAAGATTCCCCTGAGATGAAAAGGCTAGAGAAGGATGCTCAAAATAGTCTTTTATTCATCTATCAATGGATCAAGTTACAATCTGAAAGAAAATGAAGTATGTCCCTCTCTCCGAAGCTTTCTTAACACCTAAAACTTGGGGCCCCTTCAAATGGTGATTTCTTCTTATTTAAAGAGGGAACCCCTCCGATACAATTGATCAAAAATTACAATGTGTATCTGAGTCCTATTCTTAGTCAGATCAACTTTCTAAACTAGAATAGGATGTCCTAGTATCGTGCAATAGAATGCTATTACAAGTGCTGAATGAGTTGTTGCTATTACGGCTGAAGTAACAGTTCCTTCTTGTTGCTGCTGATGCTGTCTCAGCATCGCAAATCGTGGGCTGTTTCATCCATGGGAATTGCACTCTTGACTGTGTTAGCATTCGCATGTAGGAGCGATGATTGGTGCTTTAGAGTTGCTGTTGACCGCTGACTATGTAATGGCTTCCTTTGTGTTTTAGCATCGTCGGTCCTGGGCGACTTCCTCTGTGTTTCAACATCTACGGCTCTGGGCTATGTAAAATCTCTGTGTTTCAGCATCTGCGACCCTGGACTGTGTAATAGCTCTGTTTTTCAACATCTGTGACCCTAGACCGTGTAACAGCTCTGTGTTTCAGCATTTGTGACACTGGACTGTGTAACAACTTCTGTGTTTCAGCAACAGGCCTCAAATGCTAATCTGCAGTTTGAACTGTTTAAGCACTTATACATTTCTAATCAATGGTTAAGTATGAGAGTGATGTAAAATATTATGCAAAATAGATTAAACGTATAGTAATGAGAAGGGACATTGTATACCTTTGGAATGATCAGATAAAGTGATAGTATGAGTTTAAATATGGGTGATCAAGAGTGTAATAGTGGCAAAAAGTATAGGCAAAAGGGTACATTGTGTGGTCATAACATCCCCCCCAACTCAAGGTGTTGCGTTTCCTTAGGCAACTTCACTCTGAATCAGAGTCTGGATACTGACTCTGAGCGTGTAACTTACTCAAGCAATAACTGTGGGAGGTACTGCCCGTTGGCACTCTGAACCCTTGGACCTGCTGTAATCTTTGCCATGCTACTGTTTCTGTCTTCTTAGGCAGCTTATGACTCATTTTATACCTTTCTATTGGCAACTAGAGGATAGGAAAATAAAACTGGTACCCTATCCAGTTTTCAGCACATTGCTGAACACACTGGACTTAGTTAGGTACCCTGGAAATTGCTACCTCAAGGTTGGTAGGGCTAAAAGGATTGTGTTCTTGTCTCTTCTCAGTGGATTGCTGCCAAAACAGGTTATTTGCCTGGAGTGCATGAATCTCTATGGATCTGATGATGTGATGACAATCCTGGAGCACTGCTGATTGTAGCTACTGAACATGTTCAGTCACCCCTGGTTGTTTTAAGAACTCATAATATTTTGTGACAAAGGTGGCTGCCTTCTGTGGTTCTGGTCTTATCTAGAGGAGTCGATTATCTTCATTGTGCTTGGCAGCCAAAAAGTCATCCTGCCACAAAATCTGATTGTAGAGAAAGGAAGTGAATGCTCRAATTTGGATGTCCCCGACAAGGGGATTAAGGTTYARCAGYCTGTTCTCKGGAATGGCCTCRTTATGAAARTATGCCTCACARAGGAGGTGYTGATCCCTAGTAGAGGCTGCTGCAAAAGTTTTGACAAAATCTGCTGGGTGTAGTACTGCATGGGGTTTACCTTCTATAATTGATTTGATTTGAAACCATGTGAGTCGCTCCATAAGGAATAAGGAGTAGTTTCAAGATGGATTTCTTGTGGCCAATAGCTTTTGTACCAAATCAAATACCAGGGCCAATCTGCCTTTCAATTCTTTGTTCTGCTTCTTAAGGTCACAAGCTTCTTGGCATGTCTGTTCTAATGCTTCCCAATTTGAGTAAGTATGATTTATCCATATTTGTCTATGCACTTGCAGGCTTTTGGCCTGTGTTTCAGCATACTGTTTCTTCCATTTTTGTATTGCTGCCTGCTCATCCCATAACTGAGTCTATGTTTCAGTGTTGCAAGTAGTGGGATGAGGTAAGGTCTGAGTAGATTGTTCCATAAAAGTGGGGAGATTGATCTGGCTGGGAGTTGTAAATTCCTCCATAGGCATTGTCTATACTGCTTTGTTGACAATGGTAGGGGCTTCTTTTGTTGCAATGTAGGGCTCGTCTTGAGCTTGGGAGGACCTGCTGGTTCTTGTGTTTCAGCAGGTTCTTCCTTGACTACAAAAGGTGAAGGAGTAGGGGGTGCTCCTGTCATTGGGACTTGAATTACCTTATAGCCTGCTTGATAGTAAATATCCCCACATTGACAACACATATATTCTTTACACAGGCTCTCTGTAATCTCCTCTGACAAGGTTTCTGTATGAGCTAAGGTGTACAAATTTAGTTCTTTTTCATATGCTTCCTTTTCCCTGGCTAGTTCTTGCTTATATGCTTCCAGTTCAGACTTTAAAAACTCATTTTCCTGCAAGACAGAGGCCATTATTGCTTCTGGTTGAGGGATGAATGGTTCTTGTGTGGCAGTCACAGCCTCACTAGCTGGTTGTTGTGGAGCAACTGCAGGAATGGGAGATGATTCTTGTGTTTCAGCTTCTTGGTGTGGGAAAAGTAAAGTTGCAGCACCTTGGACCTCTAATTACTTTATCTCAATTTCAATATCAGCAGCTGGTTCTTGTGTTTCAGCCGTAGCTGGTTCTTGTGTGGCAGCTATGGCTGGTTCTTGTGTTTCAGCCACTGAATGGGTAGCTGGTTCTTGTGTTTCAGCTACAGAATGGGTAGCTGGATTTTGTGTTTCAGCTACTTTATTTGAGAAGAGTAGTGTTGCAGCACCCTGGTGTTAGGACCAAGCTATGCACCTTTTTGCCTATACCTTTTGTCATTATTATACCCTTCATCACTAATATTTAGACTCACATTATCACCTCACCTAATCATTCCAAGGTATACAACGTCCTTTCTCATTATTATATGCTTAATCTGTTTTGCATAACACTTTACACTACTTTTGGTCTTAACCATTGATTAGAAGTGCATAAGTGTCTATATCTGCAGAATAGTATTCAAGACCGATGCTGAAACACAGAACTGTCCAGTTGATGCTGAAACACGGAAGCTGCTACACAGTCTGAGGATGCATATGCCGAGACACGAGGCAGCTACATGGTTCGAGAAGGCAGATGCTGAAACACGGAGCTGTCACTCCGTGCAGATGCTGAGACACAGTAGACCGCCACGATGCTGAAACATGAGCCCTGACAGTTAGCAGTCAAGGCCGACACAGTCAAAGGGCGCGATTCACGTGGCCAACAGCCCGTGAATTGCGATACTGAAACAACATCAGCCGCTATGAGAAGAAGCTGTTACACCAGCCGTAACAGCAATGCATCGTCAGCTCCTGTATTAGCATTCGGTTGCAT
>JASDQU010202151.1:7817-19051 GCA_032191745.1 Picea mariana | reverse complement strand
TGCTCATAATAAAAAGGTCATATCTTTGCTTGTGCTTCTACATCTTGAATATATTGTGATCTCCATGTGTTGATGAATCTTGTATGCACTTAATAACTCAATAAATTAGTAGTAGTTAGTGATTCCAAGAAATAATTTGGCTTGGGATCATTACACTAGATGCTAATGCTCGACCTTAACCTGCTGACAATCTTGGCACCTATCCAAGTATTCTGCTATTTTTCCATTCATATTAGGCCAATAAAATAGTTTCCTAAGAGTTGTTATCGTTTTCTGGTAACCTCGGTGGCTAGAATACAGTTTCTTATGCACTTCATCCAAGACTGTTAATTTTAACTCTGCTGAATCTGGTATGTAAAGCCTATTTTTAAATTGTAACAATCCCTTCTTGTCGATACTTAGATCTGGTTTATCTGAGTTTTCGGTACTATTTGGTAATTCTACCATTATCTTAGTGTAGTTTTCGTCGTTAATACCTGTCGTCCTTATTCTTTGTTCTAGATCTCTTTCTACTCTGCTGATATTTATCTCAAATAACCCATGGACCCTTCTGCTTAAAGCATCTGCTACTTTATTTTCCTTGCCCTTGATATGTCTGACCTTGAATTCAAATTCGCTCAAGAAGGATAACCACCTTGCTTGTCTTGCATTGAGATCTGGTTGGTTAAACATATATTTCACCCCGCTATTATCAGTTAATAATAGGAAAATTTTTCCCATTATGTAGTGTCACCACATTTTTAAGGAGTGTATTACTGCTACCAATTCTAAGTCATGTGTGACATAATTTTGCTCGTGTTCTTTTAGTTTTCGGGACTCATAACAACTAACGTGTCCTTCCTAACTTAGGACACCACCTAGCCCTTCTTTACTTGCATCAACACATATGGTGAAGTCTTTATCTGGGTATGCTACTTTCAATATGGGTGCAGTTGTCAATAATTCCTTTAGTTTGTTGAAGCTGTCTTGACACTTCTCTAATCAGTTAAACCCGGTTCCTTTCTTTTGTAATGAGGTGATAGGGTAAGAAATCTTGGAAAACCCTTCTATAAACCTGCGGTAATATCCGGTGATTCCCATGAAGGACCGTATATCCGCTACATCTTTAGGTAGCGGCCATTCCATAATGGCTTTTGTCTTTTCCGGGCCTACGACAATGCCCTCTATTGAAATTACATGTCGAAGATATTGTATTTCTTTTTGATAGAAGTCACACTTGTCGAATTTGGCGTACAGTTTGTGCTTCCTCAACATTTGAAAAACTATTCTTAAGTGTTCCTCATGTTCCTCCTCCGTCTTTGAATAGACCAGGATATCGTCGATAAATACTACCACAAACTTGTCCAAGTATTGACTGAAAATATTTTTCATTAGGCACATAAACGTGGTTGGGGCGTTAGTGAGTCCAAAAGGTATGACTACGAATTGGTAGTGTCCATATCTTGTCCAAAAGGTTGTTTTGTTTATGTCCTCGTCTTTTATCCGAACTTGATGATAATCAGATCGTAAATCCTACTTGATTGAACAGATCATTTATCCTTGGTAAGGGGTATTTATTCTTATTATCCATTTTGTTCAGTTGTCTATAATCGATTCATAGTATTAGAGTACCGTCTTTCTTTTTCACAAAGAAGACTGGTGCTCCCCAAGGTGAGACACTCGGACTGATAGACTCTTTGTCCAACAATTCCTGTAATTGTATTTTTAATTCTGTCAGTTCTGGTAGACTCATTTGGTACGATGCTTTTGAGATGGGGGATGAACCGGGTAGTAGGTCTATGGATAAGTCTATTTCCCTTCTGGGGGGTAATTCTTGTATCTCATCCACAAACATGTCTCTGAAATCACATAGAACAACAAAGTCTTCCAACTTTGGCTTATCTTCTTTTTCTGCTATATTCGTCGCTTGGATGGCATAAACTTGACATCCCTTTCTCATACATTTCTTTACTTGCATCACTGAAATTTGTTTGACTGATACCGGTTTTGGTATACCTTGGGTTGTCCTAGTAGTGCCAGAATCATCTTTATAGCTAAGTATCTTTGTATAACAATCTAATTTTTCTTTGTGTTGTTCCAACCAATCCATCCCAATAATCATATCGTAAGATCCTCGTGGTAGGATGTTCACATCGGTTCTTATAGTTTGACCATCTAAGATGAACTCAAAATCCAAAATATAGTCAATTACTTTCCTTTTAGTACCTGTCACTAGTTGCACAAGCCATGATTTTGCGTGCTTCAGTCTCTTAAGTTTATTTGACTCTACTACCTTAAGAGTAATATAATTTAATGTTGCTCCGGGGTAAATTAAAACAGAAATTTGAGTGTCATGGATTTTACCTTCAATTTCTACCACCTAGGATTGTTGGTCAGCTTTTCGGCCATCAATGGCTGCATTTATCCAATGTAGGCTCCTGCCCACATCTCCCACTGTCAAGGATTCTTGCAGATTATGAATGGTAGTTCTGTTGGCTGAAATCAAACGTGGACAGTTCCTCCTTAGATGAGGCTCTCCACATTCCCAACACTTTAGTGGCTCGCGGGAGTTGTCCCTAAACTTCTTCATTCCCAGGTTTACCGGTTTACCACTGCTCAGCGTATTCGGGTGGTTGAAGTGAGAATATTTTCTCAGGAAACTTTTCACTGTATTTCGATGAGGAGCTGGATGGTATCCCTTCTTCCGTTGGTTCATTCAATCTTGCTTCTTATCCTTCCAGGCTTTGGGAAACTCCACCCACTGCTTATACTAATCATAACACATTCTTGCTTTCCTAAATACTTCACTCAAAGATTTGGGGTTGTCAAACTCAATCCTGTCCCTGTAGGACTGTGGTAAGTAGCTTAAGAATCGTTGGATTTTTACCTTATCCTCTCAAATGTACGGTACGAACCTTAATAGTTCCAAAAATTTATTTATAAGGTCCTCCATCATCATCTATCCGAGTCGTAACTCGTAAAATTCTTTCTTCTTCCTTTCATAATAATTTTCAGAAAGGTATTGTTTCTTGAAATACTTGTTAAAGTCATACCATTCCAACTGTTTCTCCTTTAGGCCCTTGGCCAATTTTAGATCTTGCCACCAAATACTAGCCTTCCCTTTCAGATTGTAGATGGCCATCCTAACTTTCATGTTGCTGGAATAGTTATAGATTTGGAAGTACTTTTTGATGTCCAACATCCATGCCTCTGCTTCTTCTCCTGTCCTAGAATCTCCATCAAAGATAGTAGGTTTAATCTTCTTAAATTATCCTTCAAGGTGGTCTACTTGTTTTCTTTTTCTATCTGTTTTAGTTCCATCTTCAGCTAGAGGCGTTCCTTCAGACGAACTGTCTCCTTTTTCTGTTTCTTGCACGGAGTTCTTGGAGGCTCTTTTGCTGACTTCTTCATCGTTATTATTGTCTTTCGGGCTTTTCTTGGTCACTATACTGCGCAACAGGACTTCGTTTATCTCTTGTTGTTCTTGTTGTGCCTGCTTCAATTTTTCATTGTCGACTTTAAAGATCTGTAGTTCAACAATCAAATTCCTCATTATTTTGAACACTTCTGTGGGTGAGCTTCTGTCACTGTTCTGCCTTGTATCCCCAAGAGGTCTTTGTTGTGGATTTTCTTCCATCCTGTTTTCTGCATTGTCCTGAGCTGCCATACTTAATCACCAAAACAGAAAAAGCTTTCTATTTGTAACCAAAAGATTTATTAGTTTTTATATAAAATAGGATATATACTAAGCACTATAGTGGTCCTATTCAGGCCCATTGTTGTAACTTTTTCTCTGATACCATATGTAATGAACCTCAAATTTATCATAATTTTTTTTTTACTTTGGTACATTATTTACTGTTTATCTTCATTTAATCAACTCGTATGATGGGTACTTACACTTATTTTTTTGCTTTGCATAACCTTATATCATACTAGCTCAACACTTAAGAGAGGTTCCCATCGAATACAAGTATTTTTCTAACTCATATGTTACTATAAAGATTTTAATACAATACCCATATATACCTATACACTAGGATTCAAATTTTAGTTCCCTTGTTTAATATGATCGGTCTATTTGGATTTTGCACATAAGTTTGTATCCTTGGGAGTTAATGCTTGTACTCCTACCAAGCTGTGTCAACATCAGAATTCAAATCCTAGATATAATACATACCAGGAAGAGGTTTAAGGATATTAAAGAAGATTTATGGGTGGTTTCAATGTGCTTTCTTTGATGGCTTCGTTTCAGTTATGATACAATTCGCCTCCACCATAATGAATTGAACCCCGAAAAATTCTGCACCATTATCTACGTAACTAAACTAACTAAGCCTTAATGATATCTTCCTGTTGAGATAACAGAAAGATAAATTCAATGACAAAATTTTAGCGACCGAACAGTTCCACTAGACAGTCATGGATTTACTGTTATTAACTTCAGCATTAAATGAGATGGATATACCGTTCAAGAGGATTTAAGGCTCTGTCATGAAATTAATTAGGGTCCTCTTAAACATCAGTCCTGATGACTCTCCCTCCTGTTCTTCCCAATCCTGGTGCGCCAACTTTGCCTTAGCGCATGGAATGTACCTCCCGTGTTGTAAAGAGTGGTACTTGTCCCTCTTAGGTTTTGGCGGTCTCTCTTCTGCCCTTGTGACTCTGAAAGAGAGGGTTCTGTATTATGCATTCCTCCACAGGGAAGGGCTACCTCCTCTAGGGGAAAACTTTGGTGAAATCGACGGCAACATCCGACTACCTGGTAAGTTTTTTTTTTAAGGGAACTGTCGTATCTCAAGTTCAAAATAGAGTTCATTGTTTGGTCTATGCAAAGAAAGACTTTACTTCCTGTAACCCTTACTATGAATTTAAAGGCCCTCTTTACTAATGACACTTATGTTCAGAGTCTACGCGTTTCTCCTTTCTATTTTGGTATCGACTGTAGAAGAAGTTTCTCACTGTATCCGAGAGTCACTACTCCTTATCTCTATGAACCTAAAGTCATACCTTGCATCCACTATTTGTACCTCGTGGGTTTATTTCCGGTTCATTCCTTTTTTCTTACCTTGTGGCCCGTATTTGAAAGGCTCCAGGAGAGAAAAATAGGGTCACACCGGATTCTTAATGTCTTTGTTTGTCCTCTTCGACTAATACATATTTATTGGAGGTAAGGTGGTGGTTTACCGAGAGTTTTTATCTTACTAAGTTAGGGTACTTTTCACGAGAGTTTCTATTGACTTTGTGTATGATGTTGTTCCTTATGTTCTTCATTTTCTGTTCATAAAGGGTTTTAATAAAATATTTAACTCTTGAGTTCGCAATGCTATTTTATTTTTTCAAAGTAATGGTTAATTCTGTATAAATGGGATTCTTTGTATTAATGGTGGGACTCTGCCTATTGTGAGGGTACCCACCAGAAGTTTCAGGGACCATCCTCCCCTTGGCCAGGGTCGATTACAAGACAAGGGCATGGAAACTAGAGGGCGCGGTGTTTGAGCCCCTAAGTTAAGTATTTCGGCATAACTATGGTTATCAATTTACCCTTTCGATTCTATATTTACAGTCCTACTCTGTACTTTACTAATGTTTTCTGTGATGGCCAAATGCAGGTATGCCCACTTCACGGCGCAGGTATCCAGCCTCTACTAATTATGACAAAGGTACTCAGGTTCCAAAATGTGTCTCTCAACTTGCTTCTTAATTCAAAGCATGGAGGTCATGATTCTGTTCGTAGCTTTCTGTTGTTAAACGTAACATTACTCATGCTCCGATTTCCTGTGCCGAATGTCTGAGGGTTAAATCCCATTTTTTTTTTTTTTTGTTAAAGTTCCATTTAAGGAGATATATACAGTCGAGCATGATGTAGGGAAATGACAGATATGCTAATGCTAGAAATTGGCGAAAACAGATCTAAGTTTACTGTTGGGAAAACTCTTAAATATGTTAAGCTTAGTAATGGAGGGATACTATTTTTCTATTTGGAAATAGCTTATCCTCGGCGTTCTGTACATTACTTCTGTAATTTAAAGTATTCAGAAATCTTTAAAATAGTTATAATAACCATCATTTCTTGACTTTATTAATGTTTGTAAGATTAGTCTCTTGTTAACGCAATTCTTATTTGGAATTTACCCCAACGGGTATCGTTCAGAGGCGGGGTCTCGCATCTCCAAGTCTCTGCATATTGTAGATTCTTGTCTTTCGATCGGTTGCATCTTCAGAATAGATTGCATTACTCTGTAATTTCTTAAAATAGATTTCTGTAAAATGCGAAACAAATTTAATAGATATCCTAAATGGTAATGCTACAGCCATAAAATTCTTTGTTTCTCTCTGCGCACAACATATGTAAGATGTGTCATACGTTGATAATGTATCAGTGAAATCATTTATTCACTTTCCTGTAGTATGATCCTAGCATGAATATATCGTTAATTTTAGGGTAGCCTTGATCCTTTGATTGTGTTCATTCCCATATGCTTCATTATTCTAGTTCTATCCAAGTTTGACTATATATGTGATTCTGTTTAGGAATTAAAATTGTAGAATGAAATATATATGCTTGTAATAGATTTGTTCATTCATTGATACATATTCGATTCTACTTAAGGTTTTAATTTCAGGAAACATTTCCATATTTAAATCCTACAGTCTAATTGATGAATTCTATGAGGATATCATATATTTTATATTTACGTACAGGTTCTAAATCCATAGTAGAGGTTACTAGGGAATGATTCTAGAATTGATATGTAAACTAATCGATAGTAAAGTGGACTGTATATTTCATGAAATCGAACAACCTTTGTCTAGGATATTGAATGCATACCAACTTTAAGGATTCCACTATATCAATAACCAATTCATCCCACAGAGGCAGAAATACTGAAATTTAGATACAGTAAATGACTTACAACAATTATACGATCATTAAAACAAATACTAGAANAGTCCAGATTTAACATGCACAGTACATCAGATATAAAATCATTCAGACAGATAAGGATTAGAGTAGCATATCTAAACTAAACTCGCAAAAAGACAAAGGGAACAACCACGTTCCTCCCAACCGTAGAACCGAGCAACCAAGATCACTTGCATGGTTCACCCCTAGCCTGACCATGAGTCCATGAGGGTGAACTTGGAAATCCCTCTTCAACAATGTCCTTCAATTCAATAGTTCCACCTTGCCTCACACTCATTCAGTGTTCATAATAGTAAGGAACAAAATCAATAGTCTCTTTCCCAACATACTTGGCAGCATGCTACCTCCTCACATATGCTTATTTATTAATTGCTTAGGTCTTTTTCCCCTCCCTTGGGAATTTTTGCAGCTTCCTAAATCTCTGATTTTTAGGGGCTGCCAATGGCTAAATAGCTAATTTTCCACTAGTAAAAATCAGCCTAGGGGTAGTTCCAACATGTTCCCTACTCATGGAGTCATGGTTGGCTACTTTTAACATGGTTGTTCCATTTGTCCTCCTGTAATCAATATAAAATATTATGTTTTAAAACAAGTGTCATTGCCAAATAGTTAGTTGGGTCAAATCAGATATCTTCCCAACAGTCATAATAATTTGTTACAAATAAAAAATTCGAAATTCGGAATTGACATAAATGGAAAAAAAATTCCAAATTCAAATTTACTAAAAACGGAATAAATTTCCAGAAATTTAAATTTCCAAAAATATTTTATTTTGGGGGATGTTACATAAAGTCTTCCCAAAAGGATCCCTACTCACACTCCTTGCAACAAACCCTCAAATAGCCTCTAGTAATTTGAGTCTTCGACCCTATGCACTCTTTGCAACAGTGGTCCCTCAACCCTCACCTTAGTTGATAAGTTCTAAGTCTTCAGCCAGCCTATGTACACCTTGCATGGCTTTGTGCTTCACCTACACTTCTGTGGGTATGAGAACAATAGTATCTCTCTTGAGATTTCTGAGATAAAACTCATACCCTCATCAATGCACACCTTGCAGATGTTCACTGCACTCCTTGCAGGAATTCTCAGGAAGAGAAACAATTGAAAATCATTCTTCTCCTCTCTCAGACTTCATACACTTAACATGAAATCACACATATCACAGCATTGAAACAAATGAATAACAGAGAAGAAAATCAATTGTAAACATACCATTCAACAAAGGTAAACAATAAGAATCATAACACCATGAGAATTGAGTCAAAGTTTCATCTATTAACTCAAGTGCTCCTGTACATGGGTTCTTCTCTACAGCTCTCTTCTTCAACTCTTCAGCTTATGAATTCTGAATGATAACAATAGTAATACCATGATACAAGGGTGAGGGTGTCTATATCTGTTTTCCCTCTTACACTTCTAAACTGTCTAATCTAACATTCATATCTACCTAATTTACATTAACAGACTTAAATGCCTATTACATTCTGCATATGAGAGTAATTTCTCCAGATCTGTTCATATCTACAAGACATAAATAAAAGTACACTCCTCCTAGCTTATTACATTAATGCTTTAGTTTCAAAATTCAAAATGTTTTCATAAAAAACATGCTCTTTTTCCATCTGTGTGTTCAGTTGTTCCTTTGGCTAGGTGCGTGCTTTTGGCTTTGTACAATGCTCCTGCATCAACTCCCTTTCTTGAAAATTTTCATGAACTCCTGTTCATGAGCTCTTGCACGGTCCATCCATGCCTATGAATTTCTGCTTCATCCTCGCAACTGGCATCTTCAACTAGATGTCCCTTCCACTTGACCAATTATTAAAAATACTCCTTTCTCCTGGTCTTTTTGCTAATCCTCTTGTCAATTATGCTTTCCATCTGCGAATTTTCAGCTACAGGCATTTGTTTTGTCCATTCAATTTCTTTCTGCTCCTCTTTTTCTCCTGCTTCTTCATCTCTATAAGGGTACAAATCCACAACGTTGAATATTAGTGAGATTCCAACCCCATTGGGTAATTCAATCTCATGTGCATTTGCCCCAAATTTCCTTATGATCTTGAACGGTCCAATCTTTTTCATCTTCAACTTGTTTATACGTTCCCCTTGGGAACCTCTCCTTCCTTAGATGTGCAAGAATCAAATCACCAACTTCAAATTGAAGTTCTCACCTGTGTTGATCTTCTCTCTGCTTGTATTCTTTACTTGAACTCGTCAATCGCTCCTTAACTCGACTGTGAAGCTCCTTCACTCCTTCTGCAAAGTTCTCTGCACTAGCACTCCTGAGTTCAACTTGTTCTACATCTTTCAATTTAGAAAATCCCCTTGGTTGCATTCCATATACAATTTGGAATGGACTTCACCCTGTGCTTCTATTGAGTGAATCATTGTAAGTGAATTTTGCATGTGGCAGAATGTGATCCCATTGACTGTGGTGTTCAGTCACTAAGCTTCTTAACAAATCTCCCAAGCTCTTGTTCATGACCTCTGTCTGTCCATCCGTCTGAGGATGATATGCTGAGCTAAAAGACAAACTTGTCCCCAACTTCTTCCATGAGGTCCTCTAGAAATACCCTATGAACTTGGTATCTCGATCATAAATGATATTCTTTGGCAAGCCGTGAAGTCTGATGACTTCCTTGAAAAACAGGTTCGTAATATGAGTTGTGTCACTAGTTTTTTTGGCATGGTATGAAATGTGCCATTTTTGAAAATTTTTCGACTACCACAAAGATTGAATCATATCCTCTCTGTGTCCTTGGCAGTCCCAATATGAAATCCATGCTCATTGCATCCCGTGACATTTCAGGTATGGGTAACGGTTAGTATAACCCTGTGTTTTGCCTTTTTCCTTTGGTGTGCTGACAAATCCTGCACCTGTGCACAAATTTCTTGACATATATCCTCATCCCTGGCCAAAAATATGAGCCATTCAACTTTGAGAACATCTTGCCATGACCAAAATGTCTGACCAATCCTCCACTGTGTTTTTCCTTCAACAAATTCTCCCTCATAGAGCATTTTGAAATACATAGTTGATTTCCCCTGAACAATAATCCATCCTGGATCATGTATTCAGTCCATTGGCTTCTATCCCTAAGAATTGGATTCTTAGATGCCTCATATGCCTCTTTAAAATCTTCTTCATCCCTATACATCTCTTTGAGGTTATCAAACCCAAAGTCTTCACTCTGAATTCCTGCATAAGAAAACACTTCCTGCTCAAAGCATCAACAATTTTGTTAGCAGTTCCAGAAATATGCTTAATCACAAAAGTAAAATTTTGCATGTATTCAGCCCATTTAACATGTTTTTGATTCAACTTCTCTTGTCGAGTCACGAATTGCAAAGCGTGATTATCCCTGTACAAGACAAACTCCTTGGGAACCAAATAATGTCTCCACTTCTTCAATGCTTGTATGACGACATAGAATTCTTTGTCATATGCGGAGTACTTAATATTCACTTCATTTAGTTTTTCGCTGAAGTATGCGATTGACCTATCATCTTGGCTCAGGACCGCTCCAATTGCAAATCCACTTGTGTCACACCTGACCTGGAATGTCTTGCTGAAATCTGGCAAAAACAGAATTGGTTGCTCAGTGATCTTCTTCTTCAGCAGATTAAAGCTCTTCTTTTCTTCCTCCATCCAATGAAAAGATTTATGTCTTTTCTTCACCGTATCCATGATTGGTGCACTAATTCCACTGAAGTTTCGGATAAATTTCCTATAGAATCTAGCCAAACCATGGAAGCTTCAAACTTCAAACACGCTCTTCGGCGATGGCCAATTCTTAATTGCCTCTATCTTTTCCAGATCCATTTTCAGTTCATTTGCAGAGATAAAAAAACCCAAATAAATGAGTTATGTTCTCATAAATGACGATTTCTTCATATTGATCAACAATTTATGTTGCTGTAATCTTCTCATTACTGCAACTAGATGATTTAAGTGTTCTTCTTCTATCTTGTTGAAAATTAATATATCGTCAAGATATACAATGACGAATTTCCCTATGAAATCCTTCAGGACTTTGTTCATCAACCTCATGAAGGTACTGGATGCGTTTGTTAAGCCAAATGGCATGACAAGCCATTCATATAGCCCCTCATTCGTCTTGAATGTTGTCCTCCATTCATCACCTTCTCTCATCCAAATTTGATGATATCCACTTTTCAAATCAATATTTGAAAAAAACTTGGCTCCACTCAAGCAATCCATCAAGTCGTCCATCCTTGGCAATGGAAATTTGTATTTGATGGTAATCTTATTGATCGCCCTTGAGTCTATACACATTCTCCAGTCTCCATCTTTATTTGGGCTGAGCAT
>JASDQU010202150.1:0-19050 GCA_032191745.1 Picea mariana | reverse complement strand
CATCTACTTCACATCTATTTATACATTACAAAAGTGGGCCTAAGTGTGGGTAAACCCACAGACTGACATCCCTTTCCAATTTCATTAACCCAAAACCCTAAAAGGGCCCAAAAGTGGATAGAGATTCTGTGATATCTACTTAGCCTGGCGCTCCATCTTTGACAAGCTGTCGAAGTCCAAAAATGGTCAAATATGACCAAGTGTTCCTCAAAACTTGGTCAAGGGCCAACAGGCCCCCAACACTCACATATGAGTCGTCCTGAGTCACTCTGGTATGATCAATTCCACCTCAAATTCCTCAAGCTTGGCTTGATCTACTTTGACCTACTACAGTGCGACAACCTCTTTCTTAGTGAACTCCTGGATCACTGCGTTGTTTATTGGTCTTTCCAGGCGTTGTTCTGCGGTGATGACAACCTATTCAAGCTCGGTTCCCTAGCTTTCAAATTTAGTGAACAGTTGGCATTCCTTTTCTTGGATTGGTTGAAGTCATTGGGAGACTTCCATCAATTTAGTTTGTAGCATCTATACCTATTGTTGGGCAGTGCATTGTTCTGCAAACCTCTTCACTATTTTGGCTGGGGTCAAGGCCTTAAGCTACGCCTGTAGCGTATCTACGTGTTGCTTTGCTTCTTGGATTTGTGCCTCCAATGCCTGCAAATATGGATTCTCTGTGAGGTTCACATAATTTTGGGCGCTTCTAGTGCTAAGTTACTTGCATTCCAAGGAAAAGGTTTTTAATCAGCTAACTGTGCTACGGGCAGTTGCCTCCCTTAGATCTCTTATTTCTTGAGGAGTCTCGGGAATGGTACAAAGTTCTAGATCTGTGATGCGCAGCTGAAGTTGCTGGATTACTTCTTCAAGTTGTGCCACCTGTTGTGGGACATGTTCTTCAATCTTAACTTCTATGATCGTCACAGAGCGAAGTGCTTTGTGAACCCTTTCCTGTACTTCAAGTTGCTCTGCTAGAAACTAGTCCTTGCTCTGCTGTAACTGTGCTTTTTCCTCATCCCACTTTTATTGCAGGGAAATATTTTCCTATTCTGCCTTACTCTGTTGTTCTACAAGTGCGCTCTGTACTTGTGTCAAAGCCTGGATGTCTTGCGTTGTGTCTTCTTGAGCTCGTCGAAGGCGAGATTCGACTTTCTCGGCAATCTGGTGTAATTGGGTGGGCTCATCACTTGCACCTGATGTTCCAATTGTCAAGGGTGCAGTATAAACTGCTCGGCTAGAGTGGAGTGCCTGCTGCACTTCTTGAAGCTCACCCTTGATTTGGTTGAATACTTCCTCCTGCTTCGCTTCTTGCTTTTCTATGATATCTAGTGAAGCATCATTCAATGCAGTGATTAAGCAGCTGAAGTCATCCGGTGTGAGGGTAGTCTTAAATGTAGTTTGGGTGGCCTTATTTTTCTTTTGGGATGAGGGCTTTGGTGGGGTAATATTCCTTTTCTTAGTGGGATCCTTCTTCTCTCTAAGTGAAGTAGCCTCGCCTTTGTTTTGCTCAACTTCTGTGCCACCTAGTTCTTCACCATCACCTCCCTGTGGAGGTGAGATCGATGTAGTCTTCGTGGATGTGCTATGGACATCTTGAACTTCATCATCTTTCTTAGTCTTGTTTGGTCCAAGTGTATCTGGTATAGCTTCAGGGCTTTGCACGTCGGACATTTCCGTGGGGTCCGCTGCAACAAGGAGGTTCGTTGTCCATTCCTTGGTAATCTGCTCCAAGTCTTCTTCTGTCAACTTGTAGTACAACTAGAGCTGCTATTTGTGGTCATCAGTGCATGCTATGATATAGGTGAAGTGGAGGTCCACGCTGAATTTTATCAAAGGTCTAAAATTATGAAGTGTGTTTGGGGTGAGGTGCGGTGTAGACTGGATTGCATTATTCAATTGGTTGTAATAGGCGTGGAAGACGGCATTGGACTGCCATTGCTTGTTCATGTCATTGGAGTACCACAACGTATAGAACTTCACGGCCAGTGGTTTGAAGGGTTCGATCTCTAGAAAAGTGGCACCTTTTGGTAGCTCCCAGGCGATGAAAGCGATTAGTATGAGCAACCAACTAAAGTGGAACTTGTACCCTTGGTCTTGCGCTTCTCTACAATCAAGATCTAGCTGGTTTAAAAGGTACTGCTCCCAGTTCATCTATAGTCCCTCAATGCACTTCCTTGTGAGATCGACTATGAGTCCAGTCACTTGTGTTGGTCTATTCTTGCGAACTATCTTGCCCGCGATCAGCTTATCCTCGCATGCCTTTCTCAACATCGCCATAATTTTCTTTGATCCTCTGTGCTAGGGCTAGGTCTGAGGTCTTTCTAGGGTAAAACTCCTGTGGGTCAGGGAATTGCATACTAAGGCCTGTGATACGATTGATCAAGGTTGTATCCACAGTGATGCGATGCTCCAACCATAAGTATCCTCTGTGGTAGCAGGACAACAACAACTTGACTCATGCGTTGACTTCTTGGTGTCTGCCGAAGTGAAGGATCTTCATTACAATAAGCAGTTTGGACTACATGAGGTTTTGGGTCCATGACTATGGGACAATATTAGAATTCTTGCCTTTGGTCCTGGTTAAGTACTTATGCGGGGCTAACATGTTGTAAACTTTACAATCTCCAAGGTTAAAATCACTAAATTTTAGTGCTGTGAGCTTAATATATTCAACACGAATTGCGCACACCCCTTTCGAAAGGTACGCGGTGATCAAAGTGTACTCAAAGTTGTGAGGTACACTGTCATGTTTGATGGAACCACTTAGAGGTGGTAAGTAAGTAGGTAGAATGGGTAGGATAAGCTTGGCATTTGCGATGTCATCCCTGTGCTTGGTCCGTTTCTCATCGGTCGACTGGGATGGACCGGCGCAAGCAATGGAAGGGGAGGCCTGGGGTCCTCTCGTTGATGATTCTTGTTCTCCTATAGATAATCCTCACTCCGACATGACTCTCTCAGTCATTAAGTCAATCAAAACTTCTTCAACTACTTTCTCAGCACCGCTGAGATCATCCAACATACAAGCTTGGGTCAACTAGCTCAGGTGAGAAATGA
Organism: Picea mariana; assembly: GCA_032191745.1. NCBI lineage: Eukaryota > Viridiplantae > Streptophyta > Pinopsida > Pinales > Pinaceae > Picea > Picea mariana. The sequence goes on along the minus strand of JASDQU010202150.1, from coordinate 16,002 downwards.
ATTCAGAGACTATAGTGAATAGTATGGGAACAAGGCAATGATCACAGGGTGAAGTAATATCAGGTTTTGGGATCAAATTCTCACTTAGAAAAAAGTATTCTTGGTGCGTGGCACGATGGACTAAGTAGGGAAACTTAGCAACGATCTTCTTGCAACGGGTATGAGGCTGCATTAACTTATGTTTTGTCTATTATGGTATGGTCTAACAGTATATTGGCGAGCCATAAATGCTTTCAGACCCGTTCGGAGTGACAGTAAAATGATTATATTTCCTTCCAACGGATATATTACTTCTCCTCGATGAAGTGGCATATGTCGTTGTTCTAATATCCCGACGAAGCTAAAATTCTACAAAGTGTCTTGCTGCGAGGTACCCTCTGGGATCGTCTGTAATTTTTCAATATTATCCTTCTTCTTACTTAGCTTTCTAGCCTTCTTTCTAGTGAGCTTTGTCTCGATGATTCTTTTCTCATTTTTATTCTTATTTTCCTTGGACATAGTCACTTTGTGTTGGTGAGATTCTCTCCTAGGGTTTAGGTATATCACTTCTTCTTTGTTTGGGGTAGAAATTTCAGCCTTTTGTGTAGCTTTGGCCTCAATATCTGGGCTTCTAGTGTCATATGGCTTCAAGTGGTTCTCCTGTTATTTTATTAACTGTGCGATCCTTTTATTCAAGAAATCTTTTAACTCTTGTCTCTGATGTTTAAAAACCTCTTCTTCTTCCTTCTTTCTGGCTTGAGGTATTTCAATCCAAGGTTTTTCGAGTAGCATAGTAAACAAGGCATTGTCCTCAATAAATTTGATAATCTCAAAGTCTTCTTTTGTCAAAGTTCCATTGAATGTCATAGGTATATGAGTGATTTTTCCACATAACATCGTTAGTTTTCCTCTAAATAGTCCTATTCCTCCCAATGAAGGAATCATGGCAGGCTTCCCTATAGCTTCCCAAGTTCTTTCTGGAATAATTTTCACTTGTGTTTCTTCATCAAGAATATAGTCAATGTCGAAGTCCCTTGTTCTTTCTTTGAATTTATCCTTTTCTTTGAAGACCTCTGGTAATTGGACATCTTTATGTTCCTTCATGGTTTTTTTCATCTACATTAATACTTTCTTTGATTCTTGTTGGGGTTCTTCTATAATCTTAGTCTCTTGGTCTCCTTCAGGGTTTGCTTGCTCCATATTCAACTTTTCAAGTCTAACAATCATTCTAGGGCAATCCAGTACTTCATGGTCCATAGCCTTACAACAGAGGAAACTAGGTTTTCTCCCAGGGCATTCCTTAGCAAGATGTCCTGGTCTTCTGCAACTGTAACAAAGAGTTAATCCTCTCTTTCTCTTCAATGATCCCCAACTCTTCTTGTACTACACACTAGGATCATAATGGCTAGCCTGAAAAAATTTATTTGTAGGATCCTGCATCCATTTGTTAGTCCAGACATTCTTTCTATGCATAAGTATAACATATCTATCATTATACTTATCAGATCTATTCATATCAAACTTTCTTTCATCTATTAATGCCCTAGCTTTTAAGCTAGGGCAAAATCTATCAAACATACCTAGATCCATGCTCTAGAAACAAAAAAAATCACTTATCACACTTCTACAGAGCACAAATCTTTCAGATCTAAGAACTTTTGACTATTCTTACCTTTATTAGAGCACAGAGCTTACAGATCTTACCTCTTTTCTAAAGATTTGACCTCTTTCTTTCATAAATTTCCACTTTTACTTTTCTTAGAGCACAAAGTGTTCAAATCTGATCTTCCTTTCTTCATATATGACATCCCTTTCCCATTACATTAACCCAAAACCCTAAAATGGCCCAAAAGTGGAATGAGATCCTGTGATCTCTGCTTCGCCTGGCGCTCCCTCTTTGGCAGACTGTCGAAGTCCAAAAATAGTCAAATATGACCAAGTGTTCCTTAAAAATTAGTCAAGGGCCAACAGGCCCCCAACACTCACCTGTGACTCATCCTGAGTCACTTTGGTATGATCAATTCTGCCTCAAATTTCTTGAGCTTGGCTAGAGCTACTTTGACCCACTGCAGTGCGACACCCTCTTGCTCAGTTAACTCCTGGATCACTGTGTCATTTATTGGTCCTTCTAGGCATTGTTTTGCGGTGATGACAACCTGTTCATGCTTGGTTCCCTGGATTTCAACTTCAGTGAATCGTTGGCATGAATTTTCTTGGATTGGTTGAATTCATTGGGAGACTTCCATCACGTTACTTTGCAGCATGTGTACATGTTGTTGGGCAGTGATTTATTTTGCAAACCTCTTCATTCTTTTGACTGGGGTCAAGGCCTTCAGCTATGCCTGTAGCGTATCTGTGTGCTTCTTTGATTCTTGGATATGTGCCCCCAATGCCTGCAACTTTGGATTCTTTTTGAGGTTCTCATAAGTCTGGGTGCTTCTAGCACTCAACTGCTTGCATTCCAAGGCAAAGGTTTTTAATCGGCTAACTGCGCTATGGGCAGTTGCCTCCCTTAGATATCTTATTTCTTGAGGAATCTCGGGCATGGTATGAAGTTTCAGATCTGTGATGCACTGCTAAAGTTGTTGGATTACTTCTTCAAGTTGTGCCACCTGTTGTGTGACACGTTATTCAATCTTCACTTCTATGACTATCACAGAGCAAAGTGCTTTGTGAACCCTTTCCTATACTTCAAGTTGCTTTGCTAGCAACTGGTCCTTGCTCTGTTGTAACTGTGATTTTTCCTCATCCCACTTCGCTTGTAGAGCAATATTTTCTCGTTCTACCTTACTCTGTTGTTCTACAAGTGCACTCTATACTTGTGTCAAAGCCTAGGTGGCTTGTGCTATGTCTTCTTGAAATTGTGGAGTCGAACCAACCACCCCGCCGATATCATTGTTTTTTATAGTTACCACCAGATTTCATGTCCTTTCATTCTAAAAGACGTAGAATCATTATACATGGTACACAAACATCCACCATTTAGACTTGTGATTCTACAAGGATGAGTATTGGACCTGGTCTTCAGAATTCTTAGAGCCCTTGGACTCCCATACCCACTATAGTTAATGGCACACCTTTGACTCCTGCAACCTCTATGGTCATAGTGCCAGAGGAACCTATCATTACTATGGCCCGAACTATAGTTAATGCTCATGCTACCACCTTGAACCCCTTTGGGTCTCTTGGCCACTCACCGGTCTACAATGTTCACTCCATCCCTATGGCTTCTATTCCATTTTCTTATGGTATGCCTAACTTCACTTCACAGTTTTTGAACTCCATCCTAGCTGCTGGCCCTAATGTGAGTGCTGGACTTGGGGTGAGTACACCTCACTACACTCCTTTTTCATTTGGTAGATCTCAAATCCATCAAATGACTCTTAATATGGGAGGTATGCCTGCTTTTAACCCTGGGTCCAATCCTTCTACTTCTGGGTGGAATAGTTAACTTGGTGGACAAGCTTCAGCTCAAGTTTCATCTGACAATCCTACCTCCTTGGCACAGATTGTGACCAATACATTTGGCATGATGAATCCGGTTCTATCCTCCAGTCTCCAACTTGGGGGAGGTCAGTTTCACTCTTTGGGAAAACCCCAACCTAGATCTAATCCGACTGGGGGAAATTTCTATAACCCTCAATAGAACATTCCAGCTGGAATGATGCCCAACCAAACTTATATGAATAATCCTAGAGGAGGGCCTTATAAGGCCAGACAGGGTCATGGTGTTTACCAGAACCCTGAATGGACTCTGAATCCAAAAGCACAATCTTTCCCAGGAGGATGGGGCCAGATGTCACAATCCCCTCTCCCTTTTATGGCCACGTTTAATCTGCCAGATTTGGATAAGTTAATGAATGACCCTGTGATTCACAATCCTACATGGCCCCCGGTCCCCACCAAAATTCCTTTGAACATCCCAAATTTCGAAGGTAAGAATGGAGAGGATCTTGATGATCACACCACTACCTTTCGCCTTTGGTGCTCATCAAACTCCCTTAACGATGACTCTATTCATTTGAGATTATTTCAATGCACCTTCATCGGATTTGCTATGAAATGGTATATTGAGATACCCAAGGGGGCATATGAGAATTTTAGTCGGTTGGTAATGGTCTTTATTAACCACTTCCGATTGCCCATTCGTTATGATGTTGTCTTAGAATTGTTGTCAACTTTACGCCAGGATACTGCCACTCATATCTCATACCATATCTAGGAGTGGCATAGACAAAAGAGGTTTATTAAGACCCTTATACCCCCGACCTTTCTTTTAGAATGGTTTCTTAAGTCTTTGTACGCTCCTATCTTGAACGATGTTTCTATTTTCGGGGTTACCACTGAGGAGGAAGCGATATTTAGAACCCAACAATTATATTTGATTTATGCTCAGTTTGGGATGTTATACCATCTTCTTCTTGTCGCACCGCAGTCTAATTACGACCCTAGGAAAAATCCCAGACATCATGTTGATGGCATTGTAGGTTCCACCAATGTAAATTCCGCAGACTCGTTGACAAACCAGTTGAAAGAGTTGTCTTTAAGCCAGTTTATGTAGCAGGACCAGCCTCATCTGTGTCTTCCAACCCCACTCAGTCGGTGGATGTACACTCCGTGCAATCGTCGACCAACCCGAATGGTAACCAACAACCAAGAGGGAATAAGAAGAAAAGATGCAATAACCATAAGGGTGGGAAAAATGGTAATAAACTCAAGGACAATAATAATAATGAGAAGACAGGTAATAATTTTGTAGAGGGAAAATGAGAAAAATGTAAGGTGAATTTTCCCTGTAAGATTTGCATAGATGATCACCTTACCCATTTGTGCCCCAAACTTGCAGAAGCTGCGAGGCTTTTAGCTCAATCACCCACTGTGATGACGAATCCATTCCCACATAATCAACACTTAGCCTTGAGCTCCTCAAATGCCAAAAATGCAGCTGGTGGAGGTCAAAACCAACAGTCGCAAGATGGTGACCATTTATGTATCAATATGGTTAATGCGAAAATATATGTAGCCACTCGATCTTGAAACTATAGTTCTAAAAAAACTAATTCTGGTCTAGAATCTCCTCCTCATCCGAAGATGAATTTATAGATTGAGAAACCAGATCCATCGCCTTGTATTTCGAAAGGAGTACTTAAGCGCTCTACCCATAATCCAAATGCTAGAGCCGCCCTGAACTATTCTATTGTTGATGACCTTGGCCAAACCACTTGTGCGATGTGGGATTTAGAGGTACTCCAGATGTGTCCTTCACAAACGAATGCCTTACTCTCTTCTCTAGGATCTCTAGAACCCAATGGCTCAAAGGTTATCAAGTTTGACATCACAGATTTTAAGCCTTGCCTACCTTACCATGTGGCTTTCCAAATCTATGTGGAGTATTCCAAGTATACCATCAAACGTGTGGTTGTTGATGAAGGCACTGCTTCGTGTGTGATGTTCCTAGACTTTTGGAAAGCTCTCAATTCTCCAGCCCTTTCCAAGTCATCGAACATGTTGACTAATTTTGAGGGTCATTCATGAGTTAACTCACCCAAAGCTGTGTGTTCCATCGAAAACTTTCCTTTTTTCATTCTTATGAAGGTCCACATGGGCTATAGTGGGCCAGCTAGCATGGACATTGTATATCCACGTGGGCTGTAGTGGGTCAGCTAGCGCGGACTTTTAAAAATGGAGTTTTTTAGAAGAGTTGTTCAGTAGTGGCTTGGCAAAGAAGGGCTATGAGAAGGCCTGATTCCAGGTAAGCATGTATGGTGCAAATTAGGGTTATAACATATGCCCCCTAATGTGTGAGGTCATAAGAGCATCTGATGGCCGAAATACATTAACAATCTTTACCGATGTGCCGAACAAGTGAGCCCAGGAACCAGGAATCGAGAGTTGTCATCTGCAAAATAACATTTGTCTCACCGAGGCGGGCATACCCATGCTCGAGATAAAATAGAATCATGGATACCAATCAAATACACTGTAGATCCATGTCATATAACTATAAAAAGTGTAGCCATGAACAATACACAGCGGAGCTACATCTCAAAATCGAAAATATATACATGTACATCTCAAAATCGAAGCTGATAAGACCTGATGGCTAGAGATGAGGACTTCAGAGCTCAAGAAACAACTTAAAAATCTTCAAAACTCAGGTAGGAGCATAATATGAGTGTACAACTACACTATCTAGAGGTCTTCGATGGCTCTTCGGTCATGGAATAGATAATTTTGATGATCAGACTGAAGGCTTCATTGATTTCGAACAAGGACTTGAGTGGAAATTTAGGATGGCCGGGTATGAGGGCAAGAGACAAACTGTAGAGGGGTCGACTTAGTATTGGTGACAAACTTCCCTTGGACAACAACACGACAAATGATGAGACTTAGGCAACATGGAATTTAACATAAGTTTATGAGGCAGGAGGCAACGCAAACTCTCCATATGTTTGGAAGAATAACTAAATGGAGGAGGACACAACTCTATGTAGCGAGAAAATCTTCCTAAGGTCATATTAAATCCCAAGGTTTGATGAACAAATGGACAGATGTTCTTTATCCAAGGGCGACTCATTATGCTTCCAATAAAGAAAATACTTTTCCCTTCCTCTTTTTGGGGTATATTTGATTTTTTTGTCTTTTTCAATGATTTTTGGAAAAAGAATAAAATAATGTTACATTACAAAGGAGGATCAAGTGTCGCAAACATACTAGTTCCAAGCACACAAAACAAAGGGATGCTCAAGGAAAAGGGACATATTCAAGAAAGGAGTTGGATCAGTGTTGACTGAAGCCTGCTGGACTAAAGAGTATGCTACTTCAGCTATGGACAATGGCATGGACATGCCCGGGTGCCCTTTCCTATCCATCGTGGCCGATGAGGAAGGAAGTATCCACAGATCATCGAAGTAAGTCGTGCAGAACGACAAAACTTGAAAAATATCAACTTTATGATGATTGGATATAAACTTGATATCGCCTTGAGGGGGAGGGTAATTGAAGGTACCCATCAAAGATGGGCACAAACGAACCCCTAAGTTGACCACGCCTGGTTGAGGATTATCAATCATCGAGACCGTGGATGCCCCCAATGAAGGGTCAGGTCTAGATAAAGACAATTGATCGATGGTCACAATCCGACCCTCGTGTGGAAACAACAAGACCTGGAAAGTTGTAGCAACCACAGCTTGCATGACATAAGTCCAACTCCTCCCTAACAAGAGGTTATAGTCGAGGAGTGCATCGACTACCTCTACCTCGACACACACGGTCTTCCCTCCTAACTGCACAGGGAAAGAGGGAATGATACCATGTGGTTGGAATGAATGACCATCAAAAGTAGTAAGAAGAGTAGGTGATGGAGACAAAACGAGCTGACCAATGGCCTTCCAACATGCCAACGACATAATGCAGGTCGAGGCACCCTCATCAACCACCGTGCGGAAGATATTCTAAGTAAAAGTTTTTGTGGGATAAGCCACTACTATGTGAAATGCTACGTGGTTTTAGGTCAGTTGTATCCAGCATGATTGTACCCAGATTACAAGTCTCGGTAGATCCTAAAGAGGTTAACAAGGCTTTCCTTTGGGAAGGGCATCTTTGGAGGACCTCCAAAGCGGACATCACACAAGGGGTTTGTGATAAATCTTCCACCACAAAATAGTTCTGGGCGACCCTTGCGGTTGGGTTATGAGAAGATTTTTTGAACATGCCTTTGGGGATGCGTGTCATTGTTTCGCCCAACGTCTTCTCAATCTGTAGAGGAAGAGATGGGATTTCAGTTTCTTTTCCCTTCTCAGAAGTCCTTGGTGTACTATAGTCATGCGCTCTAGTCGATATAAAAGAATCACCCTTCACCATATATACATTCATGGATGTGGGTTTGTTTGAAGATGGAGAGGGTCCTTGGCTGCCCCCTTCCATGCTTGTAGAGGCTTGGGTTAGATTTTTCCCATGTTGAAATGGATTGGTCAACACAGCAGGCTATTGCTGCGTCACAAACTTTTGGGCTTCTGCAAGCCGAGGACATAGATGGGTTGGGTGGTCTTCTGTGCACAAGTTGCATGGATACCTCGCCTTCCGTTTCTCAGTGTTGTCCCCGCCAGTATTATCAGTAGGTTTTTATCCCCCTTACCCTTCATTCATTGTTTTTTCTTTCCTTCAGGCTATTGGGTGCCCTTTGGGTTATTTGGTTGCACTGTGTGTACATACGATGTTTTGGTAGGGGGAGAAACCAAAGTAGTAGTTGGGCTGGCCGTTGTGTGTTGTATATACAACTGCTACAACAACTTCGTCAATTGCTCAGCGGGCTTTGTTTGTGCTGAACCAACTATACCATCGGCAAGTGGTCCAGCGCTCTATTTGGTTTTACCAAGTATTGAGCGTGGCGCATCGAGCAAGACCTCATATAATAAACTGGACTGAGAATAGATTAGCTCAAGTTGTTGAGCTCTCATGATGGCGTCTTCTTTGGAGAATACTAACGATGTCAGGATGCTTTTGGATAACTGTGGGACCAAAGACTTAAGGAACCACTCAAGCAGGAATGATGGTGGGACTGGCACCTTAATTAAACTCTCGTAATGTCTCCATTCTCAGATGTGATCAGAGATATGGTCCACTTTTGTATGTTTGAAATTGGCCAGCAACTCTGTGCCAGCGTCGTATCTCACACGTAATTGGAAATGGCTTAGGAAAGCCATTGCCAATTCACCGAAGGAAGAGTATCTTGAGATATCGAGCTTAATGTACCATTTTGTAGCACTCCCAATGAGAGTACGTTGAAACAATCAAAACTATATGGAGTCGTCTTTCAACGAGTTAGATGAGCACCAAAGATGGAAGGTAGTCACATGATGTACTAGATCTTTGTTAGGCTTGGCTTCAAACTTTGGGATGTTCGAAGGAAACTTCGTCGGCATAGGAGGCCAATGCGGATCATGACAGATAGGGTCATTCAACAACCTTGTCAAGTCTGGCAAATGCAAGGTTGCCAAAAAGGGTAGTTTGGGTTGTTGGTGATAACCAGGGAAAAAGGGCCCTGGAGTTTGACTGGCACCCTTGGGTTCTGGTAAAAACCATGGCCATGACCAGTGTACGGATTCTGCATGTGAGGTGACATCATCAGCTGATTCCCAAAATAGGACATAAATGGATGGGCATGCATTACATTTGGAGGACTTCGGGAAGGGTTTCCCCATGCCGATCCCGTGGGGATATGCATAGTACCTTGTCCGGGGTTCCATTGACTGTGGAAAGAATTGCCCCAAATCAGCATTCTTGATGAGGGAATGGATCCCTGCCAAGAATTCCAAGGCCTTGATGTGGAAGAAGTTCTTGGGTTTTCCCCCTGTGCAGGAATAGTACCTTGCATAGGAATAGATTTTCCAAAATCGGGGTTGCCCGCAGTCGAGAAGGCGGCTGATGAGAAGGAGTTGTTACCAAATGCTTCGAACAAAGAAAAATGTGTCGAACCTACCAGCATATTATGTGAAGGTGGTCCTTGACTCCTTTCTCCAAATAAACTATGGTGTGCAGGTGGCCTGGCGGATGGCAGGTGCGTCCCTCTGAGCGAAGGGGACGAAGGAGGTATATGACCTCCTCCCTAAGGGAAAGATTTAAAAGGAGCGGAAGTGCCCCCCATGTGGCCTTGTAGAGGAGCGTTAGAGCTCCTTGCCCCCAGATCTGAAGTCTGTGAAGTGGAGTAGGAAAGTACAGGACTTGTACTAGAACTAGGCATACCATATGAGAATGGAGGGCCTGTCGCACTTGGTGTGAGAGGGTTTGTGGACACCGCCAAATATGGGATCAGACCACTATGTGAGGTAGAGGCAGTCGAGACCATGGTGGCTCGAACCAGTGATGGTGGGTTAGGAGGTGGAAACTCTCTTGTGGTGACAACCATAGTGGGAATTGAAGAATTCCTTGAAGAAGTAACAACATCTATTTCCATTGATGTGTGCGACACTATCTGGCACTCGTAAGGATGAACTGGTATGATGGTGGGTGTCAAAAGATCAGTGGTGAAGGTTTCAAATAGACTAAAATATTTTTCTCCAAGGTCTAAAATGGTCAATTCCTCTGGATGTTGGTCGGGCACAATTTTTGGTGGCCCGGTCGCTTTAAAGTACCCTTGTTTGTCTAGCTTTCGCCTTAGTGGTGGCAGGGGTGGTTCCAGTGTAACCGGTGGCAGGCCAAGAAGCCTTCGTGACCAGTGGAGCTTGTGATCCTCCACTGTGTGAGAAGATCAAAGACACTCTAGGGCATTCTATTTGTTCAAAAAAAACACACACTAAAAAAATCCCTATAAGATAAGACAGGAAAACACTAAATTAATTGGAAGAACAGTTACAACAACCAACACTAGAGAAACTTACCGGTGCAAGTGAAACTCAAACATGGAAGAACCCTCTGGTATACTCTAAAAAGTGTGGCCTGATGTCTATCCTAGGTACCATGGTATACTCCTGCAGTCACCTGTGTATGTCCCTAAAAAAGATAGGCAACTAGGTTGCCACCGTGCGAACAGTCACCAGGCGGGTATAGTCAAAAGTCAGGTAGACCACAATGAGCAGGGTATCGAGCCAAAAACCTATCAAGGGCATCGAGAGAAAGTGTTACAGAAGACAAATGAAGACCTTGAACGGATTCAAGAACCACGAAGCTCCGTGGCAAATGCAATCGACGAAATCCCAAGACAAGCCCTCTATATGTGTTCTCCACTATGATTGGTCCATCTTTGGAGGGGTTATCTCCGCTACCTTTCCACACACGAAATCATGTTTATCCCCTATGTTAGAGGGGGGTCTTGGATAAATTTCATGATACTGGACTTGGACACTCCCTAACTTAGACTCCAATGTTTGATTTTAATGGCCTTGAAGAGTTTCCTCTCCAACCTAATCCAAGGCCCTAATTCTGAACTAGTTGGTTAACCCTACAAACATAAAAGTCTAATGAATTTTAGATTTAGCGTTAATTTTATGGCTTGTCTTATGTCAAAGGGTATGAAAGTGAAACTAGTGATGTTTTAAAGATGAAAGTAAAAATGAACAGAAAGCTGGAAACAAAAACTTCACTTAACGCAAATTTTCAACAACTTTTCAATTATTTTTTTATTTTTTTTAAAATAAAATAAATTTCTAAGATCTTTTTGAACAACAAACTCAAATTAGGATTTCACTCGACTACGAGATACTTAAGATATAAATAAACTATCAAGAACTTATGAAAGCAAAGACTTTTCCCTAGTTACTAATGTAAAACAACACTTTTCAACCAAACAAAGAAATACAAGTTTTTTTTTTTTTATTTGAATGCTTAGAAAGAAAAAAGGAAAAATACCAACAAGTCAAAACCAAGAAACATTTTCTGGACTAATCGAAAATCACAAAGAGTCACTTAAAAAATCACACACAAGCAAATTTAAAATTAGACTCTCACACTTGTCTAAAAACCCTAAAGAAAATTTTGATGAAAACTTTTTAACTGAAAAAAGAAAGCTATGGCTGAGATCAAACCTAAGCTACTGACTGGTAGAACAGAGATTCAAAAATCCTAAGAGGAATAACTCTTCTCAAGGGAAAAGATGAATGCCTCACCCTCAACAAAAACTATCCTTCACAAGCACACTGCTGACAATTCAACAACAAGTGTGTGCACGCGAGCTGTGTAGAGCCAGAGGGCGTGTACACGTGTGTTGGCCTTATACAGGCTATGTGTATCTCTAAAAATCTAAAACAAAATAAAAACAGACCATCCAAACCAGGAAGAGACCACTGATATTGAGAACCAGGATCTCTTGAAGGCTTAGACACTTTCTTTAACAGAAAAAGGAAAAAAATGTAAGGAAAAATTTGGAAAACAAACCAATCTGAGTTGAACAATAAGCTATAGACTGCAAAAAACCAAGACTAGAAAGATTTCCAGAAAACCCCTGAGAATGACTGATTCTGACAGGTAAGAGGATGACTGCCTCCAAAAAATTTTGGAATCATACACGCCACTGTTACTTCTTCAGCTAGCGTGGACACGCGGGCTATAAGAAAGTAGGGCCTGGGTACACGCATGCAGACCTTATGCAGGTTGCGTGTACCTCTGTGGGTCTCGAAAAAAAAATGCATTCAAGAAAATAAACATAGATAGCTGGTATGGAAGACCAGAATCTCTGTTAGCTCAGATTTTTGCAGAAACTTCAAAAAATAGGAAAGAAAACCAGTCTTTTAAAAATACCCAAAAATCTTCCCAGGAACCCTAGAGACGTCCCCAGTATGGTTTCCAATTTTGTTGTGGTGGGAAATCCCCCTACGGACTAGCATTTAGGGTTATATTATGCATGCAGATAAGACCGAAAGAATCCTGCTTTCTACCTTCGTCCCATACCTAATCCCCATTTATTTTGAGAAAATACATGGTTAAACGAACATACCTTGTTCCAAATGTTCGATGTCAATCCTTCTTCACTCTTGATCACTTGTTGGTAGCTATCCTCTCAAGACTGACCTACGTACAAAACAAGCAACAAACTCTACATGCATTTTCTCTACAGATTAATGGGTTAGAGATTCAACATATATTCGCTAAACTATGAAGAACTCATATAGTGGAACGAGAAAATAATTTCTTTATTATTAACTTTAATGAATCAACTTACAATGTCGAGACTAGCCACTGCTCCACGAACCTGATCCTGGGCTCCTCTTCAAATGTCCTCCAACTTCTTTGCTTTGTATCTCTCTTTGTACAAGGATGGCTAAAGGGTTGGGACAATGGGAATGTGTAATTGTGTAGAGTTTCTTTACTCTTATTCTCCTCCTCCAAATAGGTACCCTAACCCTTCTTTTATAGGCTAGAAGAAGCTAGTTATTTGGGCAAACCCTCATCCATGCAGGGCCAGAAGGTTCAATTAACTCACCCAAAGTTGTGTGTTCCATCGACAAATTTCCTTTTTTTGTGCTTATGAAGGTCCACGCGGGCTATAGTGGGCCAGCTAGCATGGACACTGTAGATCCACATGGGTTGTAGTGGGTCAGCTAGCGTAGACTTTTAAAAATGGAGTTTTTTAGAAGATTTGTTCAGTAGTGGCTTGGAAAAGAAGGGCTATGAGATGGCCTAATGCCAGGTAAGCATGTATGGTGAAAATTAGGGTTATAACAACAATCGATCCCCGTGATCGATAATTCTCAGCCGGCAACTGAGAATATTGGTGTCGAAATGTATTCTTCCCTTAAGGGTACTTTTGACTTCTCGGCACCGAACCATCAAGTTTATGCCATGTCTAGTAGGATCGTCTCGACTGGGAGGTACATTCCTTTCTGCACATCTTACTTTTATGATCTGTGGACCCTACCTTCCTCGACTTTGTCTTGTGAAGGATAGTCACATGCTAGGATGGACATGACACTATCGACAACAGAGATTGCGTATCAAGTTGTTCTTGACTCTTTAATTGATCCCGATACTATTCCCTCGTCGAAGGGCGAGAAAGATATCATGTATAGGCCCGTGTGGGCCACCTCGTTGTCTTGTTCACATGATTTACTTGATGGGAATTTTCCTTCAGATGAAGCCATCATCAAATCCTTGAATGGTTCCAACAAACCTTGGGATGATATGCATCACCACTCCTATTTTCTCCCAGAGCTTGAAAGAATCGAACAAGACAAATTTTGATCTACTTTGAGTGAGATAGTCAGTCATTCTATAGTTCCAATTGATATGTGCAACATTTATGCCGAAGGAAGCATGGTGAGTATTTCTCCTACCGTCTAGATAAACATCTCTTGTACCCCTGGCAAGGTTGAAAATGTAACTATCGGTGCAAATCGTTCACCAGAAGAAATACTGATCTACACCAAGCTCTTCAAGGAATTTGAGATGTAATCACTTGGTCCTATGAATATATTCTAGGGATCGATTGATCCAGTTGGATATCAGTGGCCACCCACCTCTTCCAACTGGCTCAAAACAGTTTTTTGACAATTTTGGCAATTTACTATTTTTAGCAATTTTAACTTCCAGGGCCATTTTGAAGGCCTAAATGAAGATTTTTCGGGATCGAGATTCTAAGTGATAGCTGAAGGAATTATTGGGGCCCCAAAATTAATCTCCTCTAGGATACCTTTCCAATGGGCTATGATATGCCTAAAAGAGACATGGTATGCAAAAGTTACGACCCCGGGAAGTTGATGTACTAAGTTACCCAAATGGGGCCCACATGAATTTGTTGGGTATGTGTTATATTCTTTGCATGTGTGTGTGTGTGGGTGTGTCAGATACGACAATTTTTTGCTATTTTTAGTGGATTTGTAAATTAATCCCGGATTAAGGGATTAGGGTTTTGGTATCTACGGAATACCTAAAAACATTGTATATATTGTATGGCGAATGGTGAAATTCAATATAATGAAAATAAGAAAGGTTTTCCCGGTTGTGGGTTTCCAGTATAAAATCTTTGTGTACTCTGTGTATGAGCCATTGATTAATTTCTATATTGCTTAAGAATCTATATGCATTGCTTTACTTCGCAGGTTTAAAACTTACATGTGGTATCAGAGCTCGTTTTTGGCTTCAGAGGGATGCCTTTGTTGCTGAGGGTTTGGCTCGGTCTTGATAGATCAAGTTTATCTTGGGTATGTGATAAACCTGGGTTTAGTGGGAGCTTTTGCAGTGGAGATTCAAGTAAAGAAAGAGGAATGACGAGATCATCTAGAATCGAGATAGAGAAGTTCAACGGTAAAAAAATTGAGCTATGGAAGCTCAAGATGGAGGACCTTCTTGTAGACAAAGAACAATGGATCGCTGTGGATCCTGGTACACAACCTATTGGTACACCATCTACAAGCACACAGGCTATTGGTACACAATATACCAGTACAAAAACTACTAGTCAACCAGTTACTGGTATGTCGAAGGAATATTGGGACAAGTTAGACAGAAGAGGAAGGAGTACTATTCGACTCTACCTGGAAGATTCGGTGTTGTTGAATGTCTCGGGAGAATCTACAGCCAAGGAACTATGGGATAAGTTAGGGAATTTGTATCAATCAAACTCCCTGGTAAACAAGTTGCTTCTTCGAAAGAAGTTGTATCATCTTAGGATGGAAGATGTAGATTCTGTGAAAAAGCATATAAATGCCTTTAATACTCTGGTAAGTCAACTTGGATCTGTTAATATTACGATTGCAGAAGAATATAAGTGTATTACTTTGTTATGTTCTTTTCCAGACTCTTGGGATAATCCGGTTTTAGCAATAGGTAGTACCACTCAATCTACATTGAAGTATGAGGATGTAGTTGCATCCTTGTTATCTGAAGAGATGAGGCGAAAAAACATGGATGGTCACAGCACAGATGCTTTATTTGTAAGAGGGCGTACCCAAGGCAGGAACCCTGGTAAGCCTTCGGGATGGAGATCTAAATCTATAGGTAGATCTAAGTCTCCAGGAAAATCTTTGAGGAAATGCTCGAAGTGTGGTAAAACAGGTCATTATAAGAAATATTGCAAGTCTAAGAAGGTTGAAAAGCCAAAGGGATCTGATAGTACCTCTTCCACGGAGGTGAAAACCTCCATTGAAGAAGGAGGTGATGTTTACATAGAATCTACAAGTACACATGCAGACCATGGTTTATGGTTGATCGACTTAGGTGCATCATACCATATGACTCCTCACAGGGAGTGGTTCTCTGAATATGAAAAATATGATGCTGGTGATGTATTCCTAGTAGATGACTCGACAACAAAAATCTTGGGACGTGGAAGGGTTAAGTTGCTGCTAAATGATGGAAGGATTAGAACTGTTCCTAGGGTTCTACACATTCCAAAACTATCCAGGAGCCTAATATCTGTAAGCAAGTTGAGTGATGCAGGAGTGAAAACAGTATTTGAAAAGAACACTTGCAAGATGGTACGAGGAGCAATGGTGTTGATAAGGGGAGTTCATTGTGGAACTCTGTACAAGTTGTTGGGAAGAACTTATACTAATGGGTGTAATAGTTCTGTTGTCCTTGAGCAAAAAAATG
>JASDQU010202148.1:4552-18934 GCA_032191745.1 Picea mariana | reverse complement strand
TGGACATCTATCATTCTCATCAAGGGCATCATATCAATGATCCATCTTTAACAATTGGTTTCCACTTTGACATCTATCATTCTCATCAAGGGAATCATATCAATGATCCATCTTTATCAATTGGTTTCCACTTGGACATCTATCATTCTCATCAAGGGCATCATATCAATGATCCATCTTTATCAATTGGTTTCCACTTAGACATATATCATTCTCATCAATGCATATTCATTGTTAATCAATCATCAATCAATCAATTACTTGACATCAATCAATGGCATCAATCAAACCAAACCATTTGCATCAATGATGTATGATCCAACAATCTCCCAAATAATCAAACCATTGGCATCAATGACAACATGATCCAACATCACCCATACCCCAAGTGTCTTCTATATAAGTGGTAAATTATATACTACCTTATTATGTTATTCCTTTTCCATTACATGCAGTCAGTCAGTCACAACCAGGAAGGGTGAATACTGGGAGGATATCGGGATCCTCTGGTAGGTCACAACCAGGACCGTTAGGGTTTATCTTGGTAGTAGAAGTAAGATAAACAATGGTTGGTAACGCAGGAGGTTCAATTGCTCAATACCCAAAATTTTGGGGTAAGGGAGATGAGGATGTTGAGAAGCATTGGTTCTTATGTGAAGAAATCTGGAGGTCCATAGGGACTCTGGATGTGAATAAATTGGTTGAGTTCCAGACTACCTTGAGAGGTCGTTCTCTCAATGGTACATGAAGGCCATTGATCCAGGAGTACCAGGAGTGCAAGTTCAAGCATTCACACTTGACCAGGTATGGACAAAATTCATAGCGAAGTTTAAGATGCTCAGTCATAACAACAATGTTTGTCTGAGTTGCATGAAATTTAGCAAAGGGAAGGTGAATCGGCCTGGGAATATAGACAGAAGTTTTAAATATGCTATAGGGAGGTTAGCGCATCTGATCCATGAGGAACATCAAAGGGAATGGTATATCGAGGGATTTCTACCTCTGACACAGATTTTGTTAACACAACAACGGATAACCACTTTGATAGATGCCTTGGAACAATCAATGAAGATTGAATCCATGGAAGGATATCATGGGAGACTGAGAGTGACCAGACCCCCAACAGATGAAAATTTTGTGCAACTACAAGGGAAAATATCAACACTCACAAAGAAGATTCAATAATTGACGATACCCAGACCAAGACAACCGCAAGTCTAGTGTACTCAATGTTACATAGAAGGACATTTGTCGAATGAATGTCTGTGAATGAGGTGAATGGGACCTCTTCAGAATCTGATGGGACCCTTACCAGGACCAATGGGAGGAGTTTTGCAAGTATCCATGAATTTATCGTTCCATACCCCAACCCCATATCATGCTTTTCCAGGTAATCAAGCATCGCCATCAGTTGTGTACTGCGAGATTTTCTGAATCCATGGGCATGGACCAAGACAGTTACCCATTATTTAGAAGTATTCAACAATTCCAAATATTGTGCAATGTGAGTTTGAGAAATCTACCATGCATGCTACAAACTAGTGCAGATCATTGGATGCACTTGCGAATAGATAGGATCGAACATGATTCAGGGTGAATGAAACCCCTCAGGGACTGGGAAGAGGTCAAGGAGGTGGAGTTGGAGGAGACTTTAGAGGAGGAATAACTGTGGGAAGAGGAAAAATTAGATGCTAAAACTTTGATGATCAAGGCCACGTGGCTAGATATTTTCCTCACCCGAGGTGGCCATGGTTCTCTCACTGCATAACTAATGGACACGCAACTGAATAATTCCCAGAGATAATTGTGAAATGGGAAGATAGGGTACATCAATGAGGAACTAATATTATCAGTTCAGAGATAAAGAGAGTCATTAAAGGAAAAATACCCAACCTTAATATCATTACTCGAGGAGGGGAAAAGACTAGCACTGATGTTGATAACTTACCTCAGATCCAGAAATAAATGCCTAAGAAGGACATGTATGATCCTCTGAAACAAAATTTATTCTTTAAAAATGAAATAGAATTATTCCAAATTATATTTGTCCCTGAAATACCAGAAAAACCCCTTCATCCTATCATTTATCGTAGGATCACATAAATCCCTGCACCCTGAAACCCTGTAGTCCCACTGAGACAACCTGAGAAGTCACAGAATGTAGTTTACCTTTGGTTTCAACTATTTTCTAATATTATTGGAAATAACTAGTTGATAGAAAAGTTGCACAATGCCATGTACCTAATCATAGGAACTGAAGAATCTCTAGAAACTAGAATAAGGACTAATATTCCTGAGAAGAATACTCAGAGACTGCAAAGAAGGAAAATATGAACCGGAAAAGAGTTTAGATTAGCAGCCCAGCTAGATGAGTTTGAGATTAAGGATGTTATGTTAGATATAGGATCTGATGTTAACATATTGCCTAAAAATACTTGGGAAGCTCTAGGAAAACCCCAGTTGGCATATTCCCCAATCTAGTTAAGAATGGCCAATAAGTACTGTATTTTTCCAATAGGAAGACTGGAGAATGTGGAAATAGATGTTGCAAGAGTGAAGACTGTAGTTTATTTTGAGGTGATCGAAACCATGGGGGAATAAGGACCCGTATCCTAAACTACTTGGTATTGATTGGGCTTATGAAAATTATGTGGTAATTGACCTAAATAAAGACATTATGACATCCGAGGAAGATGGAATAAAAGTAGTTCAACCCTTGGATCCATATGTAGGTCCTCGATACATGGAGACAATGGACAACAATATGAAAGGAGAAGACTTGGATCAGTTGTACACTGTATCAGCAGGAACGAGAGAAGACTACATAAATCCTACTGCTGATGGGTCAATAAGTTGGAGGAGCATACAATTGGCAGACGAAGATTCAGAACTGACATTTGACATTTGGAAGCAAGGTTCATACAAAATATTTTCAAGAATATGCGCAACTGTAAGAGAAACTAGATGGATTGGAACCGAATGGTGATGGGTCTTAAATCCCTTGATTCAATAGAAGGATCCAAACCCACCATCAAGGCCCAATTGGAATCTGAAGCGCTTGAGATGGAATGGTTCTCCAGATATTGCGATTTGGCCAATTTATCAATGGGATTTGTGTTTTCTTGTGAAGGTTCTCCCTTCAGGTAGGACCATTCTTTTCTGTATTTTCTCTTGAGTGGGGCTGGTTTGAGAGACGCAAGTCAGCATAATCCAACTTGACAAGCAACAAGATTGAATTTCAACTACTAGGAAGGGGCTGAACTTGGGATAACCCGCTGCTCAAACATGCAGACAATAATTCTATACCAAAGGGCCTAGTAATAATACATTAACCAAATAAGCATCCAATTACTACCTGAGAATCTAACTAATAGAAAGAAAAAAATAGATGTAACCAAGATCATGGCAAGAAAAATAATTTATCTACCATAACATTCATTACATAAGAACACAACGATTTATCTTCATCATTAGAGAAAAGAACATCAAAACATTGCACCAGATAACTTGACAACAGAATCGATTGATCTTACTCATTTACTGCATCATTCATGGAACAGGATAGGAAGTAATTCTTCTCCAATTCCAATCACATACATATGATGAAAATAGATTGTCTTTCATCTAGAAGGACTTCTCAATTCATAGCAATCTCAAAATAATTATCAACAAAAAAAAAAAAAAAAAATAGTTCTTACAACAACCATCAACCCTTGACTAATCGGTCGATGTCTCTATTTATAATATAAAATTCAACTGCAATTAATGGCTAAATACAATTCATCCTAAACAAAAATTTCCACATGGCGTGATCATCCAACAATTTCTTTCAATAGTCCACCTGAGATGTCTCTTGAAAAGGGTGGCTTATTTCATATTCAGACCAGTTGATAAACATGTCTTCATAGGTTTGAGACCATGGGAACCTGTGTTGTTCCATAGAGGAAACATGTACTCCTCTAATATCCACTGCATGCATTCGGTACTTTACCAAACTGGAGTTCAGTTGTTGCAGCATGGCTCGAGCTCTGATCAAGTGTCCTGTGAATTGTTGCACTTGCCTTGGCCTTGCATCGGTGACCTTTGCACACTCTTCAGCCCAAAGTGAGTCTTGTATGGAGTGCGTCTTGAACACATCGCTTAGGTTAGTGAATTCATTGAGGGTGTTGAATTTGAGGAGATCGACATCTTCCATTACTTTATTAATTTTACCCCAGTGTTTCTAGCACTTGGCCCATTTCTTTTGGATTTCTCGGTGTGGGTCTCGAGTCATCTTTGCCCAGTATTCGGTGGATTTATTCATGCGGTCAAGACTACTTTTTCCAACCAGCCGAATGCCATGATTTTCCTTTTCTTGACCCTGCAGAACCGCCTCAATGTATTTGAGTCTCTCTACCACTTCCTATACCTTTTCATGCCACCTTTCCATCTCTTTTCATGTAGTGAGTGCCATGAGAGTATCCTCCTGGAACTCGACTATGTTCTCGGTTAACAACTACCTTTCCTTCTTGAAATCATTATAAACTTTGTTGAACTCTTCCTTCAGATACACAGTGGTCTGTGTAGCTCCTTTATAGTATTTGAAAATATGGCACATTTGTTCGAGATCCTCCCTGGTGTCGGCTAGTTCCTTTTCATCTCTCCCATCTCTGTCCTAACTGGCATCTGAGAGGGATTTTCCTACGCTGATTAGTTCAGACGTGTGAGCATATGCAGTGCTAATTAAGTTCTTTTATGTGGTAACCATGATGGCTTGATCCAAAGTTATCCTTCACCTTTTCATGGTCCTTTGAATGATGGAATTCCTATTTTGATTGTAGGAGATCGCATAGATTTCTGCTACTTCGTCTACCGGTTCTGGTATTTGTTGATCTCCCCATGAGAGGCTATTTCTCAAGCTACCTGTGGTGTATATTTTCTCAGGAGTAGGTTCTCGAATTTCTTCTCTCTGTTTTATGGATCCAGCCTCTACTTTTCATTCATCTGGGACTTGAATATTGGGCATAATGGAGGCATTGGATATAGAATCATTTCTTACTTGCTCGTCAGTCGTAGAACTATCGATTTTCTTTTATGGAGTTTCACCACTCGGTCTTGCTTCTGCTTCCTGTCTGTCRGACTCTCTTGTGTTAAGGCCACCTTCAGACCCTATTTCCTTTTGTAAGGCCTACTTGTCTTGGACCTCGAGCTCAAGGGAATTGGTTTTCTCGGGACCTTTTTCCTCTTGAACTCGCACCAGGGTGTCGTGAGCGGGTTCCAAACTTTCATCGTCGTTGTAAATATGTATAAGATTTCTCAAGGGGTTGGGCGCTTGTGTCTCTATCGATACCTGGCCTGTCTCTGGTTGATTTTTTCTTCTTCTGAAGGATTGATCGATGATGTTGTGGGTTCAGGGTTGCCTAACCCATGGGAATTATCAAGGATTGTGGACCTAGGATCATTTGACTCTGTCGAGATACTTTGAACAGCAGTTGAAACTACAGGTCCCATGAAAAGATATGGGTCATCCCACATTCGTTTCATTAGCAACTTGGTTTGTTGAAGTAACAACATACCCCTTTATCATGAAGCTTGATCTTCTAGGAGATCCCTAATTTATACCAAGGATTCCTGGTGAGTTCCCACAGCTTCAATGTATTCTTCAGGATCACTTATTTCTTCATCCAATTCATATGCAATTGCTCCTCCCAGGTGTCGGATAATTTCTTGAACTACCTACTCCAGAAACATTGTCTGTTCTTCATGGATCATAGCTCTAAACCTGGTTCCTTGAGGATCAACTTTCGTAGATGCCACCACATTCCAGTCTTGGGCGTTCTCAGTAAATATTTCATCCTCAAACTGGTCATGGGCATAGGTCCAACAAGATGATACCTGTGACGCATATAGAACCAATCCCTTCGGATCATGTTTCTGAAATCGGACAATTTGGAACCGAAATTCCAATTGACCTAGCCCGAGTTGTTTAGCATGTGCAGTATCTTTGACCATGAAAAATCCGATATGAAACTCATACGGTATTAAATCCCACTTCTTATATTTTACTAAAGTTGCATTGTATCCTTGCAGGATGGTTTGATAGAAAATTTCCCCTAACACTAGCCGGTCGAGAACATAAATTGGTAATAAGTGGGGTGCTCCTGTGGCATCGAAAACCCTAATGTAGGTTTCTCGTTCATATAAATACCAGTGGCCAATTTTGGTTATAACCTTCTTTGCTTCATCTAACAATCTAGGTCATTCTTTCCTGAAGATAAAGAAGTAGGTGTGTGCAATAAACTGATCACAGATAACAACATAGGATTTCTTGTACCTATTTTCCCATAGGATGTTGAAGTATACATGGACCACGAGCTCCGAAGAGTGCCAATTCAGGTTCATTCCGACGAAAGAGTTCCTAGTGCAGATGACGTCCAATAGATATGAGGCCATGTAGAAGGTGGGGGAATCTCCCTCCTTGGTCACCTGAGCCTGTTTTATGCAGGTGCTCAACTGCTTGGAGATGATGGCACCCCAATTGAAGCCTGTGCCTGAAATGGCGAGTGTAAAAGCCAGAGGCATCCAAACCTCTGAAAACAAGGAGCAGTATTTCTCCCAATGTAACATGAAGAGTAGATCCATGAGATATATGTATGGTTCCCTGATATTGGCTATTGGATACCAGCCAGCAGTCCTATTTTTTAATTTTTTGTCTTCTCTCCACCAAGACGACATGATTTTGTTGGTATCGTGTGATGCATAGAAACTCAAGATGAAATTAGTGCTCAACTTTACCTCAGAATATTTCAGCTTATAGTAACTCTAAACCTCTGATGGCAGGAAGAATCCGATGCTTTTGTCATTATCATCATTGATCAAACATTTTTAGGCATCAGTGTAGTCAATAATCCACTTCAGGAGCTCGATGTAAGGAAAGACTGAAGACCGACTTGCCAACATGTGCAGATAAGATTTTTGAATGTTGGGGAGGACTTCGTCATCGATTTTCCTTGTTTCTAGATCGCTATGCAGGGTATATTCGAGGGATTCTTATTTCTTGATTTTCTTGAAAACTTCTTCCCAAAGAGGAAATGCCATCTTGTCTCCAATACTTGCCTATGTATCTCTGAAAGCTGGGGGATGGACAAAGGGTTCCTTGGTGATTATTTTAATGACAGATACTGGCTTGGGAGAGAATTCTAATTGTCTCACAACTGATGGGGAGGAGCCTTCTCCTACTTATGATTCTTGCAGCTTAGGGGCTCTTAGGGATTTCTTGGTGGAAGGATTCTTTGGAGGCATTGTTCCTACAATTTAAAATGTCATTTGAACATGCGTACAGAGTAGCGTTGGGTGCGTACATGTAACAATGGAATGCATGAAAACCATCAGCAGATACATACCTATAACGCTTTCTATGATAATTGCTTAATACTCACTGAACTTTGGGCGTTTTCTTCCAGGTTGTTGGCTTCACTCTTCTGTTTGTTCTGAATTTCTTGCTACGCAGAATGGGACCATGCACAATGAATCGAACAGGATATAACTAGAGAGGTACTACCAGTCATATCAATCAGTTAACACGAGTAATAAATGTAAATTCAAAATAAATTACCCTCGAATTTTTGCAAATAAACCTTAGCTAGTTGACGGCGGAGGCACGGGAGAAGATACATTGTATCGGTGGGTTTAACGGATCCTTCTGATTCGTGCACGAATTAGTAACTAATGCGCAATCTATGAATTAACTACCAGATTTGAATGTGGAATATCTGACACATAAGGAGGTAAAACATATCGTCATGTCACATCACTCTGGCATAGGGATCGGGGATCGGTTGTTTACTCCTTACTCTGCACAGCGTTTACTATTACACTTTTTTTTGCCGAAACCGAATGGATCGAACTTCGGCGAAATCCTTCCTGAGGTTGTTCGTGGGAAAGAAACACTTTCATCGGTTGACACTGATGAAGGTCGGTACTCAGCTACTTTGACTTTCTAAATGATTTTCACCACCTTTATCTTTCTCTAATGCCGAATTTCTCAAGTGATTCGGGGGAAAATCTGGGTCGTTGATTCGTGCAGACAGTCGACGAAGAAGATTGAGTGGTACCCAAAAAAGAAAATGTTCATATATTTTGTAGGGTGTGTTGAGTGCTCAACAAATGGTGATTCACTGGGAGAATGAAAAATCTTTGATTCCTCTTTGCTTCCCGCACACAATTTATTTGTATCTACATATATTACAATATATTTATTTATTTTTATTTTATTATTATTATTATTATTATTATTATTATTATTATTATTATTATTATTATTTAATATTATTCAATGAAAGTATCATTTTAGGGATTGACCATTTACTGGGAGGGATTCAAGTTCCCCCCTTGGGTTTTGCAATCGATAGCTACCTACCCCAATTCTCTCGGCTACTTGGAAGGGTCCCAGCCATAGGCTTTGAAACTTAGAGTGTTTTCCCTTAGGTTCATTTGCTTTGTCCCACTTAAGCACTAAGTCTCCTATCTCAAAGATATGCCCCAATTCTCTCGGCTACTTGGAAGGGTCCAAGCCATAGGCTTTGAAACTTAGAGTGTTTTCCCTTAGGTTCGTTTTCTTTGTCCCACTTAAGCACTAAGTCTCCTATCTCGAAGATATTTTCTTTAGCCTTATGCTTATCAAACCATTGTTTCACTATTTGTTTGCGAGCCAGGAATTTTGACTTAGCCTTTTCTCTCTCTTCCTCCAACATGAGAAGAGTGTTGATTCTCTGTTGCATGGCCGACGAGGGTTCTTCATGGGATTCTTGGGCCAATTGAAGAGATGGTAAATAGAGCCCGTTCGCGAGGATAGCTTCTTTCCCATAGACTAAGAAGTATCGGGAATTTCCTATGGCTTCTTTGGGTGTGACCCTATCAGCCCATAGGGCATTATGAAGTTGATTATGCCAATTTATCTGGTTATCTATAACTGTCTTTTTTAGTATCCTCACCAGGTTTTTATTAGTTTATTCTGCCACGCTGTTTCCCTACGGGTAGTAATTTTCAGAGTACTTGATTATAATTCATTTATCCAGAGAAAACTCAATCAATAGGGTAGAAGAAAAGTAGGCTACATTATCATAGACTAGAATAGAGGGGACACCAAACCTTATGATCAATTGTTGTTCTATAAATTGGATTACTACCTTCTCGTTTACATGAGTTAGAGGAATGGCCTCTACCCATCTGGTGAAATAGTCGGTAGCAGTAAGAATGTACTTGTGGATTTTTGAATAACTAGGAGTAATTTCTCCTATGATATCCAACCCCCACTGCTCAAAATGTCTGGAGACAGTCACGGGCTGAAGTGGGATTGCTGCCCTTTTCTCCTTTCTAGCACTTAATGGACAAGTCTTACAGTTCCTAGTGTGGGTATGAGCATCTTTAAACAAGGTGGGCCAGTAATAACCGTCTCTCAAAATCTTATGGGCGGTAGTGTTCCCTACAAAGTGTCCTTCAACGAGACCATCATGGAGTTCCGTCAGCACCTTGTCTGTGTCTTCTCATTCGAGACATCTCAATAATACCCCATCATAGTTGATCCAGAAGAGTACCAAGATGATATTATGCAGATTTCAATCTTAGGGATCTCCGTTCTTTAAGGTTGAGGTTCTCAAGACAAGCCCCGTGATGCATAAGATAAGTCAAATCCTTGTACCAGGAGTCTTGTCTTGGGGATATGTATGCTACTTCGTTGCACCATAGTGCCATTTCGTTTTCCCACCCAGAATCTTCATTTGCTTGATCCTAGGCTTCAACTGCGAGCTTACACAGACCTTGTCCTTTTACTAGCTTGGCAGGTTTTATATCTAGATCAAACTCCTGGACTACTGCCATCCAGTTACCCCTTCTTTCCCCCATTTCTTTTTGGGTAAATAGGGATTGGACCACAGGGTGTGGCACAATCACCTTAGTGTGATTTTTGAGAATGTAGAACCTGAAATAATTTACTGCCTTATAGACTGCGTAGGCCTATTTATCTATGGCAGGATAATTGAGCTCGACTCCTTGAAGATTAGTACTCATAAAGGACACTGGGGCTTCATTGTTATCATCATCTTTCTGGGTCAAAACCGCCACTAGCGATTGGTTGGAGGCGAACGTATAAAGGGAAAGTCTCTATTAAAATCAGGACTTCGCAACATCAGAGCCCAAGATATGGCATCTTTGATATCGTTGAAATTTTTTTTTCACTCATCATCCCACTTGAAATCGGAATCCTTGTTAATCATATTTTGTAAGGGTTTGATAATTTCGGCAAAATCGAGGGTGAATTTCCTCACAAAGTTGATTTGCCCGAAAAAGGACTGCATGGCTTTCTTGTTATGGGGTAGTGGGAGTTTATCTATGGCCTTAATTCATTTTGGATCTATGCAGATACCTGGTTGAGATATAATATGACCTAACATCTTACCTTCCTTGACACCGAAGATGGTTTTCTTAGTGTTTAGTGATATACTGTATTTTCGGCACCTTTCGAAAATCTGAGTTAAGTGTTGGATGTGTTCTTCTCTATTCTTCAAATACATTGTTATGTCATCTAAATATACTACCATGCACCTATTGATAAGCCCCCGAAAAGACACGTCCATGGCCCTTTAGAAGGTTTCTCCTGCATTGATTAACCCAAAAGGCATGCGTTTATAAGTGAAGGTTCCCCATTTGGTTCAGAAGGTAGTCTTTAAACGATCTTCCTCTGAAACCAACACTTGGTTGTAGCCTGAGAAACCGTCTAGTAAGGAAAAAATCTCTGAGCCCGATGTTGTCGCAAGACTTGGTTCTAGGTTGTAATAGAGCCAAGCCTTAGCACATTTTAAATGAAATAATAAGTTGTCACTAGGAACTTGACTTGGGTTTCATGCAAGTAAATTCCGAGATAACCACAAAACACTTTTGATTAGAAGTTTCCCCTTCCAACCTGAGAGGGATATCTCGAATATATGTCATGATAGGATATTCAATAAGATTAACAGTGGGAAGATCTATGGGTAATAGAAAGTTTTGAGGTTTTTAGGGTTGGTGGTTTGGACCGGGAGGTATTCCATTGGGCATGGAGTCAAATGATCAAGCAAATAATAAGAGTGTTTAGGCAATGGAAACCCATGGAACATAGGTGAGATAGAATTTGATTACAGAGAGAAGTATTTATAAAAGTATGGTAGTAGAATAGAGAGAAAACATATCAATATGCAAGGAGCACTTAGCAATGAGTGAATTCCTAGCATAAATCAGTGGAAAGAGATGGTTGGGATAGAGCATCTAGCAAGGATGAATTTTGAACCTTCATATGTTTGCAAGAAACAACCTATAACTTGTCCATCAAGAGAGAATCAAACAAACAGATGAATTTCATTACAAACACAGTTACAAATCAGGAATCAAATGGAAATAAAACCAAGTGAAATGATGTGAAAACAAAGCAATAAAGACATTCTCTGCAAACAAAATCACAAGAATCTCTGATATAGATCAAAAATACTCTGCACTCTTTTATTAAACATGAAAGCAAGTGCTACAGCCCTAGAGTACTACTCCTCTCCCCCCTCCTTTTACAAATATGCCTCATATATGTATTTAGGTTGAAATCCTCTCTACTCTAAAAGATAACAACAGTTACAACCAATTCTTGAAACTTTTTGCCATAGAAAATGGGCCAAACTACCGAAAACTAGGGTTGCGGTTATGGCTCTGTATCTCTCGAATAACGATACTTGTGTATAAACTAAAAAATGGTTTTTTTAATATATTTATTCTGATCAAAAACCTCTCTCAGTTCCCTGAGACCCCTTTTCATTTTCCCCAAATCTGCATTTAACAAACATGTGTCAAAACAGGAAAATATGAAATCTGAAAATTAGGGCTCGGAGATGGATTTGATCCTCTCAATATGTGACACCTGTAAGAAAAATGAAAGAGAATAATTATCTTTGATGTGTTAGGCACAAAATCCTCCAACCATTTCTCAAAATGATACTCCAGTCGCTCACTATCCTCATTTGAAAATGATGACTCAGCACAGCAAAAAACACCACATTTCTGAAAACAAACCTCATATTGAGGGGGAATTTTGACTATCTTACCAAGCTCAAAATGAAATTATGAAGACACCACTGGATAGATTATTATTTTTAGATGTCGATCAACTATTCGAACGCAAAAAATGACCTCTCCACGGCTGAGAAAATTGTGTTTTTCTAAATCCATTTTGCATATGACTGGAGCCTCGATTTCAGGTTTTCGGGATTCGAGGAAACGAAGCAGTGGTTATTAAAATATCTACGTCGGCCAAATCCCTGATGGCCAAATCCCCAAAATAGATTTCATATTTTACATTGCACTCTTTCAGGCCTTCAGGTTTTGGGTATCATGTCCGCAAGAGTTATCACATGCAAGGAATCCTGAATCGCGAAATAGTGATGGGATTAATTAAACGATAATCATTTGTTTTAATCTCTTAATTAATCACGATTAGAAATTAATATTTAACCTTTCATGGATTTAAGTGTTGGGACTTCGATGATACTTGACACGAGAAATTTTGAATCGCGAAATTGCGATGAGATTTATTAACGTTAATCTTTCTTAATCTTTATTTGACCTTGCTTATCCTTTAATACTTTAGTGAATTTGGGGATCGGGGTTGTAGTTATTAAAATATCTACGTCGGCCAAATCCCCGATGGAAAAAAACTCGGCCTCATGATATTTTTCTCCATGTGGCTTAATGCTCGGTGTATGCAGTCGTTCCATTGCCAATGCTTCCATTCATTCTCCTTGTCACTCAACGATCGAACATATGGTACATTTCTTTGATTCTCACGTGAACCATGTCTTTGGATTTTTCGTGAGTTGGATTGTGACTGTTATACTTGTTAGGACCACACAATGTACCCTTTTTTCCATACTTTTTACCATTATTATACCCTTCATCACTTATATTTAGACTCATAACACCACCTCATCTGATCATCCCAAGGTATACAACGTCCTTTCTCATTACTATATGCTTAATCTATTTTGCATAACATTTTACATCGCTTTTGTACTTAACCATTGATTAGAAGTGCATAAGTGTCCATATTTGCAGAATAGTATTCAAGGCCGATGCTGAAACACAGAACCGTCCAAAGTCGTTGTTGTACTGATGCTGAAACACGAAAGTTGTTACACAACCGAGGACGCATATGCTGAAACACGGAGCGGCTACATAGTTCAAGGATGCAGATGCTAAAACACGGAGCTGTCACTCCATTCAGAAGTCCAGATGCTGAAACATGGAGGACCGCCACGATGCTGAAACACGAGCCGTGACAGTTAGCAGTCAAAGCCGACACAGTCAAGGGCGCAAATCACGTGGCTGAAACAGCCCGTGAATTGCGATGTTGAAACAACATCAGCAGCTATGAGAAGAAGTTGTTACACCAGCTGTAACAGCAATACCTCGTTCAGTTCCTGTATTAGCATTCGGT
This sequence comes from Picea mariana, assembly GCA_032191745.1. Taxonomy (NCBI): domain Eukaryota; kingdom Viridiplantae; phylum Streptophyta; class Pinopsida; order Pinales; family Pinaceae; genus Picea; species Picea mariana. The sequence goes on along the minus strand of JASDQU010202148.1, from coordinate 5,445 downwards.
TGCGTGAGAATAGGACATCCTATGTTGATTTAGAAAGCAGATCCGATTTAGCGTAGGATTCAGATATGCTTTGTAATGATTGTATCGAAGGGATTTCCCCTTTAAATTCAGGAGAAATCACCATTCGAAAGGCAAGTTTTGATGTATTGAAGGACTTAAGAGAAGCGGGACGCATTCTGTACTTCCAATTTGTAATGTGATATTTCAACAGATGAATATAAGACTGCTATGATTATTCGTTTCTAAGCTTTCTCGTTTTCAGGGGAATCTTGTGAGAAGGGAGGACCCACCTTCATCACAAGATTCACCCATTATTTAGAAGTGTGTTGTTTAATTTCTGTTTATATTTTGTTTGACTGTCGTTTGCTGAAACACTGTTTGAATGAATTTCGCTTTGCTGAAACACTATTGATTCTGTCTTAGTTAACGAATGGAATTTGTAATTCTTTTTATCAGCAATCTTGTGTGGTGATTTTGTGAGTTTAGCAGGGAATTGGTTGAAGGGTCCCTGCTCAGACAGAAAGGGATCGAGACGTCATACCCTCTGTAGAATGTGCTTAATGCTGCAAGTGTGCTAGCAGAGATTTGGTTAAGGTATCCCTGCTCAGACAGAAAGGAACTACAACACCTTGTCTCCTGTAGATCTTCTTTACCCCTGCAAGTGTGCTAGCTAGAGATTTGGTTAAGGTATCCCTGCTCAGACAGAAAGGGACTACAACACCTTGTCTTCTGTAGATCTCTTTTACCCCTGCAAGTGTGCTAGCCAGAGATTTGGTTAAGGTATCCCTGCTCAGACAGAAAGGGACTGCAACACCTTGTCTTCTGTAGGTTCCATTTACCTCTGCAAGAGTGTTAGCCAGGGATTGGATTAAGGGTTCCTACTCAGAAAGGAA
>JASDQU010202146.1:0-12000 GCA_032191745.1 Picea mariana | reverse complement strand
GAAGTCTCAGAGATCAAGGGAAATGCCATGTAATATTTCTTCAATATCCTGATTTTTTATGGAGTAATCCACTAGCCAATTATCTATGGTGTTCTCATCATATTCAATTATACCATAGAAGTTTTCAATTGACAATCCTTTAAAAATATCTACTTGCTCATCAAACTATTGTTTTGTTAGGAACAAAGAATTGAGGATGAAATTGGAATCTTGAACTTCGTTAGTGCTTCCGGCTAGGTCCATGTTCGTGAGCCTTTTGAATAGCTCTTCTCTCCTTGTTATGGCTTGGATGCATGCTCGAACGATGTTGTTCAAGTTCTTTATTTTCTCTTTCCAGCATTCATTCAACTACTTGATCCCACTTGGAGAGGGAAGGTCCTCCTCTCTTCTCTTTATCTCTGACATGGTGGAAACTATAATACCAAAGGGTACCATGACATCAAGGTAGAAACCTTCTTCATTTTTTAGGTCGGCATGTAGATAATCATGGAAGACATGCACCCTCAAGCCAAAAAAAATCATGCTCTTTGAAATTTCCCAAGCTTCTATAATCAGTTCCATTATTTTATTGATATTATTCTCCACATAGCTCCTAGATGATGTGAGTAAGCTTGAGGATCATTTTAATTTGGCTGTGGGTGTGGCAGGTCCTAAAATTTTCAAAGGGATGGAAAGGAGTGGAAGAGGCATAAAATTCTCTTCTAGTTCCTTAATCCTTTCCTTTAACTTTATATTTTCCACTTCAAGACCACCAATGGAATTTTCCAATGCATCGCCAATTGATTTATGGATTCTGGAAATTTAGGAAGGCCACATATTTCTTAAGTTAACCTCTGAACGAGATATCCCATTTTTATTCTTCACATCACTCTTCTCAATAATTAATTTCTTAGATTTGATGTCAAAGACAACGCTCTGAAATACAAATGATTCTTCTTCATCAAATATCTCATTCTCAAAAATTTCCAACGACTTTTTTTGGTGGGCCGCATCTCTTGGCCGGTCAATGTTAGGAAACATATTCTCAATGTTAGTATCGAGCTCCATATCTTCTAGGGAGAGGCTATTGATGTCACTTTCGATGCGATTCTCTTCTTCCTCTTGTACAATATTCTTCCTCTTCTTCCTCAAAGGAAGTTTATGTGAGCTTTAAATTTTTCCTAGAGGGGGGGTTCTTGTCTCCTCCTCCGCTTGAACTACCGTTGATTAATTTTTTAGATGGGTGGGCCACTGGAGGACTGATCCAAGATGTTGTAGTATTAGGAGTAATAGTTGGGGACTAGGAACTCTTCTTGCTGGGATACTTTCCTCTTTGTTTGTACAATTCATTTGTATTGAGTACGGTGTCTAATTTTCCAACAATGTGGGTAGGATTGCCCAGGTTATTATCTTCTTATTCTCCTAGAACAATGTGGATAAATGAATTGCTAAAACCCACTATTAACATATGTTCCACAATATTTCGTTAGGGCCAAACCCTCTAATATTTTCAACATACTTGAGATTCAAGTTGTGGAAGTGGTTTCCAAATTCATCAATTTTGTTCATACTTCTGAATACAAAATCCCCAATTTTCCAAGGCATAGGTATGAATTGACTTTTTCATTTTTCATGAAAAAAGTGTAGCCAAAAGTTATATTAMCTTGTAAGTTCTGTAACAAACATTTTGTYGGATATATGGCATGGAAGAAAGGATGGATTTTCCTTAGAATCAAAAATCCTGATAACATTGTAATTTTCCATTTGCTCCAAAGTCCCCTTTTTATCCAGGAATTTACTAGCATGAGCAGATATTCTTGGGGTATCTTTTCTAAAAAACAATCCTTTAAAAACTGAGAMAAAGTCGTTGAAAAATTCATAAAAATGTAGGGAAKCTTTGTGCCTCCATAATGCTTGGTACCAAAAGGTCACAGGGTCAAATTCATAGTTCACCTTCTTGCATATAGACAATTTAGGAAATTGACAGCAATGCGCTATCGCAAAAACCAAATAAGAAGACATACATAATTTATTATCCTTTTAATACTGAGATAATTGGGAAGATATTTCAATGGAAATCAACTTCCCCCGATTGAAAATGGCCTACTCCTCGACAATAAAATATAAGATATAAAGAATCGTGTGGGAAACACTGGCAGTATTTTCTTGGCCCGTAACTCTAGTAAATATCCAGGTAATTTTCCGAAATGGGATTTTGAACAAGTTGTTCTGGAATCTTGTAATTTCTTTAGGGATTGCCGCATGATCTTCCAAGAATTCAGGTAATATATGTAGGCCGTTGTCATTTTTTTTTCAAGAAGTCCTTACAATCTTCACCTTTGAAGATGAGTGTTGGCTCAGAAAGTTTCGGCATTTTATGAAACACTTGAGGCGAAAGAGAGATGCGAGTATGGTCTTGGAGTTGAATCATCCGATGAATTGGTGTATACTTCTCAGTGCACCAGGAAACCAGTTCCTTGCAGTCAAAAACTTCAGGAACACAGCTTGCACAAGAAATTCTGGATGTCCAAATTACTTTCTTCTGAGTAGAAGGGGATGAATAATAAGAGTACGTTCTAGACCATTGAAAGTTTTGGTCCTATCATCCAAAAATGTTCAAAGTATCTTCGCAGAACTGTTGTCGAGCTATTTTTGCCATAAGTTGACGAGAGCGTTCTTTTGATCCAGATAATATTTGAAGTGAGCACTAGAGAGATATACTATAATCTTCCGCAAATCGTGCTTTAATGTGGTTTAATAAGAAATCTCTTCGATCCCTTTGCCTATTAATGACAATCTTTATGGGACCTGAAAGATGAGTTATTAGCATTAAACCATACTAAATGCATATTGGGAAAAGCACGAAGGTGGCAGGGACAGACGAGAGAAAATAATATTTGGGACTTTTGTGAACCCACAAACCCGGGAACCAACCATTGCAGAAGGTTGAGAATTTGCTAAGTGTTGTAACACGGTTGTTCGGATAGGAGATATGAGATACTTAGGAGCTCAGGGAATCCAATGGTCAAAATGTAGATTTCAGATCATTTGGGTACAAAATGTATGTCACAGAACGAGGGATATGAAATCTTGAAACCCGCCAACCCATGAACCTGCGACTGTAGAAACAACTAAGTATAGGATAATGTGGTGGTTGGTCAGACTCATGATGTGAGAGTGTGGATGGAGATGAGTATCCATGAGTCTGCCAACCCGGGAACCTACTGTTTTTGAAAAATGACTAAGTAAAGTAACAAGAAAGGAAGAATAGAAGGGAAAAAGAAAAGGGGAATTTGGGTAATCATAGAAGAGGAAAAAGAAATGGACAAAAGAAGTTGGAAAAATAGAAAAGGGGAGGGGAAATTCAGAAGTAGAAATTGATCTCAACACCTCTGTAACAACAACACACTCTGTTTCCATTGTTGAAAGCACAACAACCTTTTGCAGTTTCAAAATCTAACTTACAGTTGTTGCACCTACAGTAAAAACATACCATGTGGTGCTCCTCCTGCTATATTTATCACTTGGCATATATGAATCAACATATCCCTAGAGAACAATGTCTAAACCTCCAAAACATAATGCATGAGTAACAATACCTCTCAAATACTTGATAATTCACTTTACTGCCTCCCAATGTTCTTTACCTATATTGTTCATATACTTGMTCACAACTCCCACTCCAAGTGCAATATCTGGTATTTTGCAAACCATCACATACATCAAGYTACCAACTGTTGATGAATAAGGGACCCTAGACATGTATTATATCTCCTCTTGTGTCTTGGGACACATTTCCTTAGTTAATTTGAAATGAATGGCCAAAGGTTTACTAATCGGTTTTGCATTCTGCATTCTAAAACTCTYGAACACCTTGTCTATGTACTCACCTTGAGATAATGGTAGTTTGTGATTTTTCCCGTCTCTTGTTATTCTCATACGAAGGATTTTMTTTGCATAACCCAAATCCTTCATTGCAAATGAATTAGCTAGTTKATTCTTGAGCACATTTATGTCCTGCATATTATACCCTACAACAAACATGCCATCTACATATAATAGCAAGATAATATAGCCTCCATTTTGTAGCCTATTAAAATAAACACAGTGATCAAAATGACATCTACTATAACCTTGTTCTGTCATAAACCTGTAAAACTTMAAATACCACTATCTTGGAGCTTGATTTAGGCCATACAAGCTCTTCTTCAACCTGCATACCAATTTTTCCTTCCTTTTGATATCATACCCATGTGGCTGTTGCATATAAATCTCTTCATCCAGATCCCCATGGATAAAAGATGTTTTTACATCTAACTGTTCAAGATGCAAATCTTCTACTGCCACAAGACTTGAAATAGTCCTAATTGAAGTCATTTTAACAACATGAGAAAATATTTCATCAAAATCTATACCTTTCTTTTGTGCAAACCCCTTTACAACAAATCTAGCCTTGTACCATTTTTTTCCTCCATATTCTTCCTTCAACATGTAAACCCATTTATTCTACAGTGCTCTTTTTCCTACAGGTAACTGAACCAAGTCCCAATTCTAGTTATTTACCAAGGAATCCATTTCCTCTTTCATGCCTTGCTCCCACTTCTTTTTAGTGTCTTCCTGCATTGCCTCTTCATAACTTTCTGGTTCACCAGAATCAATCAACAATAAATAATACAATTAAGGAGAGTATCGTTCAAGAGGTTTACTTAACCTAGTAGATCTTCTAACAACACTTGTAGGATTTTGAGGCACCTCTTGCTCCTATTGTTGTACATTTTTATTTTCTAGTACCTTTGGAATTTCTTTTTCAGTGATCTCATCAAGCACTGTGTATTTTGGTTTTTCTTCTCCCCATTTCCTTCCTTTCAACTGATCTTTATACATGACCTTCTCACTCAATATGACATCTCCACTCATAAATATTTTGAGATTTTCATAATCCCACAAGCAATAACCAAAATCATTAACACCATATCCAATAAAGGTACACTTCTTGGATTTTGCTTCAAGCTTTGTTCTATTTTCTTTATCAATATGGACAAATGCTTCACAACCAAAAGTATTCAAAAATGAATAGTTTACCTTTTTACTTGTCCATGCCTCCTCTTGAATGCCACCATCCAAATAAATTGAAGGCCCTATGTTTATCAAGTAAACAATAGTATCTACAACATCTTCCAAAAAATGTAAGGGCAACCCTACATGTAATCTCATACTCCTTGCATGCTCCATGATTGTCATGTTCATCCTTTCCGACACACCATTTTATTGTGATGTTCCTAGAACTATTTTCTCTCTATGAATCCCATGGTATGAACAATAATCATCAAAATACTTACTGCAATATTCACCTCCATTGTCTGATCTGATACACTTCAACCTTTTTCCTATCTCATTCTCAACTAAATCTTTCCATTTCTTAAAAGTATCAAAAACATCATATTTTTTTCGAATGCAATAAACCTAAGTTTTTCTAGTTGCATCATCAATAAAAGTAATATAATAATGAGATACAACAAGATATGATACCTGAGTTGGTCCTCATACATCTGTATGCACACACTCTAACCTTTCACTCTTCTTTTCTTTTCTGACTTTGAAAAATATGACTCTCTTTTGTTTTCCATAAACACAATGCTCACAAAAATCCAAATCAATTTGCTTAAGATATGGAAACAAATTTCTTTTGTGAAGTATCTGCATCCCATTCTCACTCATGTGTCCAATCTTATGATGCCAAAATGTTGTATCCACACTTTTAGAATCTAAAGAGATAGAAGAGTCAGCATCACCAGTACACAAATACAATGTACCAACCTTCTCTCCTTTTTCTATCACCAATGATACTTTAGTGACCTTCCATGCCTTATCTGTAAATGTAGATATACAACCTTCACTTGCCAACTGCCCTGTTGAAATTAGATTTTTTCTCATATCTAGAACATGCATTATCTCTTTCAGTAGCCACTGATTTCCATTCTTTTGATTTATTTGTACCTTACCCATTCCAACAATTTTACATGGTGCATCATCACCCAAATGAACTTGTCCAAAATCACCTTGAACATAATATTGAAAATATTTCCTATGGGGTGTGGCATGAAATAAAGCCCTTGAATCTACTACCAAAGAATCAATAATATTATCTAAAGAAAGAATCAAATCATCTTGTAATACATCACCTGCTACATTTTCTTCTTGAAWTTTCTCTTGTTGTCCATCTCTTTATTTCTTTGGAGTTCTACAATATTTCTTCAAATGTCCTTTCTTCCCACAATTMCAATGCTATATCTTTCCTAGTCTGGATTTGGATCKTCCCTTCCTAGAATTCCCACTGTTCCTTAGACTCTTTCCTCTTTCCTTTTGTCTTCCTCTGGTCTCCATGGTCAATGCATTACTTGATGTCTCACATGTGCTTTTACATCACATTTCCTCGCTAAGGATAACACTAATAACATCATCAAATTTTAGAGTGTTTGAACCAACAATAGAGTTACTTATAGCCATGACCAAGCCCTTCCATCTTTCTGACAATGAGCACAAGAATAGAATACCCTAACCTCATCCTCAAAGTTCACTTTTATAGAACTTAGCTAATTGGCAACTGTATTAAATTAATTTAAATGATCTGCAACAGACCCACCTTTTGACATATTCATATTAATAATCGCTTCATTAGAAATACCTTGTTGGAGGCCGAGGGTTTTTCATATAGTCTAGCTAGTGCCTTCATCAGATACTCCATTGTATTTTCTTTCGAAATATTGAAATCCACTGATGCTTCTAGGAACAACCTTATTGTTCCTAGTTCCTTTCTGTCAATAACCTCACATTCTTCATCCTTCATGTCCATCAACTTATTTTCTATTCCACCCAATGGTAGGAGTAGATCCTTCTGATATAAATAATCTTCCATCTGCATCTTCCATAACTGGTAGTTTTGGTTGTTAAATTTCTCGACCCTAAACTTTCTATCTTCCTCCATTTCTCCCACTCAAACCAGGAACCCTCTTTTCCCGTGAGTTACCTTTCACCCTGATACCAGTTGTTAGAAAAATAGGACTGCAGAGAAATCAAATAAAAAAATGCAAAAATAAAACCTATAATATACACAATACAATAGAGACACAGATATATGTGGTTCACCCAGTGTGGGTTACGTCCACCAGATAAATTGCGAGGTCCTTCCTTATTATTATCCAACAAAATGAAGGGATACAACCTACAACACACCCGTTGTAACTTTCTCTTCTTTCTCTCACAATCTCCTCTCTCAGAATACAATATTCACAATAATACACAACCACAATACAATTCCATCATAAAATAGGGTTTCCTTCTAGAGAGAAAAACCCTAACATAACTTCTACCGTTAGATCTGTGACCTTATAATGAACAATCCATATTGACTACAAAATTACAATATTTGAATTGCAAAAAACCAAAAAATCCCCCCCCCCCCTCATGGGGGGCCATAAATTGTGTATCCTGCATTTTCTTTTACCTGCATATGAATTAGGAAGATAATCAGGATCCACAACCAACATACTGAATGTGTCAGGGGAAGCTACAACCAAGGCATTATGGGATAAATTGGGGACTTTGTATCAATCTAAGTCCCTGGTAAATAAACTATTCCTGCGGAAGAATCTATATAATTTGATGATGAAATATGGAACCTCAGTGACAGAGCATATGAAATCCTTCAAGTAAGTAAGTTATTATATGTTGATATTGATATTTCTAATGAAGACAAATGTATAAATTTATTTTTCTCTTTACCAGACTCGTGGGATGGTTTGGATGTGGCCATAGGTAGTAATACAACTTATTTAAGTTTCGATGATGTGGTATCATCCTTATTGTCGAAGGAGATGGGGTGGAATAATATGGAATGTCATAGAACATAAGTATTATTTGCAAGAGGACTCTCCCAAGAAAGAAATACAACTTAGTCCTCAAGTGGGAGATCTAAATATTAGGGTAGATCTAAATCTCCTGGAAAGTTTGTAAAGGTACGCTGGATATGTGGAAAAGAAGGGCACTACAAGAAGAAATATAGATTCAAAAGTGTTGAGAGAGGGAAGGGATATGTATATGATTCTTATAAAGAATAAAAAACCTCCAAGGAAGAAGGAGGGGAGGTGTACTTGGCTTCTTCAATCACACATGTAGATCATGAGGCATGGTTGGTTGACTCAGGCGCATCCTTTCATATGAATCCTCATAGGGAGTGGTTCTGTGAATATGAAAGGTATAATGGAGGTGATGTTTTCCTAGGTGATGAATCGACAACCAAAATCATAGGACAAGGAAAAGTCAAGTTGAATATCATGGATGGAAGGATCAAAACACTCATCGGTGTTCTAAACATCCCATGTTTGGTCATAAATTTGATATCTATAAGAAAAAAGGATGATGCAGGGGTAAAAAAAATGTTTGAAAAAGAAACCCGAAGAATGGTTTGAGGAACATTGGTGTTGCTGAAGGGAGTTCAGATTGGAACTTTGTGTAAGATGCAAGGAAGCACTATTAGTGATGGGTGTAATAGTTCCGTTGTTCCTGAGATTGGAGATGAAGAAGAAAAAAATCCTACAGTTTATGGAGAAAAGGATATGTTATGGAATCAAAGATTGGGGCATATCAAAGAGAAGGTATTTCAACTACTACATGGTAAAGGTATGGTTGAAGGTATGTCTAACTGCTCTCTGGATTTTTGACTTTTGTGAACATTATGTATATGGGAAGAAAAATTGGGTAATATTCCCTTCTGGTGCATCGAGGGAAAAGGTAATTTTACAGTTGATGCACAGTGATGTGTTTGGACCCGTGTTGATGCCATCACTAGGAAAATATGTGTACTACATATCATTTATAGATGACTTCTTGATGAATACATGGATATATTTCCTTAGGAAGAAATTTGAAGTCTTTGACAAGTTTAAAGATTTTAAGGCTCTTGTGGAGAATCAAAAAGAGAAAAAAATTAAGGTGATGAGGACAGATAATGGTGGAGAGTTCTGTGGAAATGAATTCAAATAATTCAGTAAGAAGTGTGGTATAGAAATGAAGAATACTACTCCATATACACCTTGATAGAATGGAGTTGCAGAAAGGATGAACATAACACTGATGGAAAAAGAAAGGTGCATGGCTTAGTGGTGCTGGGTTAGGATAAGAATTCTGTGTAGAGGTAGTGGGTACTACATGTTACCTGGTCAATCGATCACCCTCATCAACACTTGATGACAAGAATCCACACGAGGTATGGACTAGTAAGAAATCCTCTCTCACACATCTTAGGTTATTTGGCTGTGAGGCCTATGTTCACGTTCCAAAGGAAACCATGAGTAAGTTAGATGAAAAATATGAAAAGTGTATCTTTATTAGGTATAAATATGGTATGAAAGGTTATAAGCTTTGGAACCAAGAAACTAAGAAGTTAGTGTATAAACGAGATGAGGTATTTAGAAAAATCAAAGATGTTGTCAAACAGGAAGTCCTACCAAGGAAGGAAGAACCATACAAAATATAGTTTGAGTTAAAGGATGATGAATCAAACTCTACAGAAGAATATGAATAAAAAGAAGAAGATCCTCATACTCCAATATTGAAAAGTTTGGGTCGAGAAATAAGACAACTGGAAAGGTATACTCCACCCGATTTCTGTTCAAATATTTCTTTGTCTATTATTGATGATGATCCTAGAACTGTTATGGAGGTAGTGGATTCAGAGGATGGAAAACTCTGGAAAAAGGCCATGGTTGAAGAAATGGCAGCCTTGGATAAGAATGAGGGTTTGGGTCTAGTGGAGTGGCCAGTAGCAAATCGGTGTTTAAAAACAAGTTGAATGCAAAAGGAAAAGTGGAGAAACACAAAGTTTGGTTAGTAGCAAAAAGTTATTCCCAGGTGGAGGGAATTGACTTTGGTGAGATTTTTTCTCCCATTTCCAAGTTAATTTCTATTAGATTTATTTTATCTATTGCTACTGTGTTTTATTTTGAAGTAGAACAAATATGTTAAGATAACATTCATACATGGGGATCTGAAAGAATAAATCTACATGAATGATCTGAGATCTTTTCATCGTGACTTATAAAGAATTGCATTAAATGAGCATAAATTAAAGTGCACCACTAAAGAAGGGAAAACTTAAAAATGAAGAGACATAAGCATCAGTTCTGAACACAAAAAATTGATAAAAGAGTTTGTCCTTGGTGGACTACGTCTCCGAGTCCTGCTCTCAAATGGGTAGGCTCTTTCATTAACTCAACAAAATAACTTGGAAAATACATAGATATACCTCATTTTGAAATCAAGCTGCAGAAATAATGCTCCGATCCAAGGATGATTTTAAGGATGGAAATTTATTTTAAAATGTAGAAACCTTGGCGAATCTTATTGATCCTTCATATGCCAACTATAAATGTTTGGCGATATTTTGGTAAAAATATTCAAATTCCTAAGTATTTTATATAGCTTTTATAAAATTTTTGCGATTTTAAGGTAAAATAATTATATCCTATAGAATTTGGGTGAATCATTTTTAAAATAGTGAATCTCGTTTTTGGAAAAACCATGGAAAATTAGCCCATTTGCGAAATTTAGCCCCTAAAATCATCCCTGCTCAGATCAGGAAACAAATATCAACACTGAGTTTGTGGCATCAAATTACCCAAAAACGTTTTTTTCCATGCTCCGATCCAACTCTGGTACTCCCAGGCCCAAGAATAATCTGTCTCGATTTCTGTGCCCTCTGCAACCTGCAATGATGATAGTTTTGTCTCGAAATCCATGTCGGAGGTATGTACGGTCCGTGCCTCTTTCTCCCCGACTTTAAGTGGATTGCAGATTTTAAGTAATAACCACAGACAGATGTACCAAGAGGTACTCGTGGTGCATTGGTTATGGGCGGAGTTGTTAAGGCTTAGGAATCACAGAGGTTCCGGGGTAGAATCCCACCGGACTCCATTTTGGAATGTTGGTTATATATATATATATATATATATATATATATATATATATATATATATATTCACTCCCCCACTAATTTTAGCATACTTGCTATAGGTATTTCCAATGACTTTTAAAATTGGCATGGTCCACCAGATTTGGCGGACCCACCATTTTTTTTGTATGAAATTCATTCACAGGTTAATATTGGGTGTTTCAGGGATGCCAAATGTCTCTTGCTGGTTGGGCCACGTGGCACTTTTCTACTGGTCTACATGGACCTCTGAAAATCCCATTGGTGGGTGACATGTGGCAGCCTCTGGTGCTACCACGTGGCATGATAATGTCAACATCCTATATGATGATGTCACCCTGCCATGTCAGCTTCTGATGTCAGTAGTATGGATGATGATGTGCCCCTCTGTTGACGAGCCCTATTTGACCGCAACTTTGACTGCAAATATATTTCAAACCGTAACTCTGTTTGATGAGCCATTTGCTCCATTAGAAAGCTTGCGACACACTCTTCACGATCATGCCATTTTCACTGAGTTTTGGGAAATTTTAATTTTTTCCCTTTCTCTATATGTTGGAGCCATTCTGAGCGTTCTGAGTTTCCTCTATGAGTTTTGAGTTATTCTTAGCCTTCTATGGATCCTTTTTGGATCACGCCTTCCCACTGACAACTTTTTAGACCACCAAAATATTTCATCAATCAACTGGTAAGTGAGGGAAGAGTCCCGTCACTTTGTCCTTCTCTATCCACTTTTCTTTGCTTGGATGTGTGCCTTTTAAGCCTACTTGAAGATAATCATTATCACCCCTGCGTGAAGTCCTTGTCCTTCTATCCAGGATGATATCTTCCTGTATCTCATCTAATTACTCAGGTGAAAACCCATCAACTGATGGTATTGAAACTTCCTCATCTTGATCCATGATCATGGGAGGTTAAAAATGTTTCAAGTTCTCAATGTTCACAACTGAGTAAATCTGCATAAGGTGGAAGATCCAGACAAAAAAAATTGGTACCAATTTTCTCCAAGATAGTGAAGGGTCCATAACAAATGG
>JASDQU010202144.1:8354-19091 GCA_032191745.1 Picea mariana | reverse complement strand
ACTATAATCATAAAAACAAATGCATCGACCAGCGAGTGGGTGAATCACCACTTCTACGTGCCAATTATCCAGGTCAGAACCAGCACATCATATGACATCAACGCGCCAAGTGTTAAGTTTAAAACCAACACAGTATCAGCATTAACTACCGATTTAACGTGCCAATTCCACCATTTGATCAAACGCTTAATCACAGGGTTTAGCGCTAACTCATAGCTCGGGATTATATAACAATCATCGTATAATCTACTTGCAAAAATAGTATGTCAAGTATTGATTTGTAAAGTCGAATATGATTAACTCATGTGCTTTGAAACCATTGCTATCATACCTTATGAACTTGTCCATGTATTTGGTGCATATTGTATGTGTTTGTATTCCAAAGTCTTACAATCAAAATTTCTTCATATAATAATCAAGTGATAGTCCAAAGAAAAAATAATATGACCAAATCCATTAGACAATTTTCATAGATCAGAACAAAACCAATAACTTTCATGTCCAAAGGTTCAACAGTGAAAAATATCCGAATGCGCAATCAAGGTAAGATAAGGCTTGAGAACATGAGTTCAATACAACATTTAACAATCATGTGATAAACCAGTGATCAAGTATCAACCAAAGACGACGACAATCTAATCAATGAAAGAAGTGTTTTCACACTTGCAGTTGTGAAAACTGGGTCGAAATTGAATTGTAATGGTCGCAAAAATGAGACGAATGTCCATTAGCACAATGCGATAATGACTTGTCGTAATACGACAAGGGGTGTAGGCAGCTTTTGAGAGCAATCGAAAAAAATGGGTTGGCTGCCAACAATATTCCAACCAGAAGTATCCTGAACGAGCAAGGAGCTGTTATTGGCTCATTCAGGCCCGAACATATACAAGTAATGTATAAGCTATCTCTAAATTATAGGCACACTTTTAATAAAGAGTTTGTTGCTGCTTTTCAACAAAAAGAATGTGTAGAAGGTGGCCAAACATACCCTGATATGATTAAAGGATGGACAAGAGACGAGAACAAGTTTAGAGCTAATGAACATGGAATTTATGCCACAGCTTCCCTAAATGAATACATGGTGTATTTAGGAATGATGTTATGTAGAGTCTTTGGAAGAAAAGATCCTTTTCATTTCAATGCAGACTGGACACCATTTTTAGAAGAAGTTTCAGAAGGGCGTAGTTTCAATTGGCATAAAATATTATCAGATAACATTTCCTCAGACGTTATAAACTACAAAATAGCTAGGGCAAAGGGAAAGCCAGTGGCCTTTTATATGTCGGCTTATATAATGCATGCTATTTGCTTTAAGACTCCATTCCCATTAATGAATTGGAGTTGGAATGATTCTTGTACAGAGCCTCTCCATAAGTACCATTCAACTATGTGGGAAGAAAATGCCAAAGACAATTTTTATGAGGTATGTCATTATGTCATTATTCCTCTACACATAATGTTCTTCGGATGTGAACCTCCTCGCATTTCCAATACCATAATAGAAAACCTTAAAATAGTGGCTGATTGGTTCATTGAAGAAAATTTCTCATATGTTAGGGTTTATGGATGTTCTATTCCACCACATGCACTCCCAAAGATACTCCCAGATAGGTTAATTTGTAGAGAAGTGGCTCATCAGTTGGTAAATGGTGGTATTGGACTAGAACTAAAAGCTCAGCAGAAGAAGTCATGGCCATCTTTTCCCGTTTATCTAGGGAAATTTGCTTTATTAAACTTTGGTCATTCTAAGTCAGAAGCAGAATCATTGAGTGAAGTAAAATTAGTGGATATAGAACATAGGAAACATGATCCATATCAAATTATCAATCGACACGTTACACAATGTGGATTGAAAGCATATGAACATGAAGATTCATTTTATGATGATATTTTTAGAAATGCTAAGTCATATGAGGAAGTTCAGAGCAGAGTGCAAACCTTGTCACCTGATGCACAGGTGGGGTTTGCATCCTTTCAAAGAAATAGAAGACAGTGTTTGCCAAAGATTTTATAGGGCGAAGTGTCAACATCAGAGTAAGTGCCAGAAACCATTCCTCCAAGTTTTGAAACCATTATTCAGTATGATATAAGTGTTAAAGGTAAATTGAAATATTCTGAGATTCCTCCTCAGAATCCAAAAAGTTCCCAGATCAAGGAAACACAAACAGAAAAAGGAAAAGGAGCAGAGACAAATCCAATAAACCTTGATGATATTCCAGAAATAGTTGGGGGAACAACTTCACAGGAACTTGGGAGTCCCATTACAACATTAACCCCACTACAAGCTACTTTTGGGAATCCTCATGAAGGATTTCTATACATGAGTGACTTAGAACCAATTATCAGAAATGAAATACCTTCATCGGATTATTTTTTCAGCAAAAAACAGAGAGCTGTGCTGAAACAGGAATTACATCCTATAGGAGAAAGAACAGTTAAAAAACACAAAATTATTATTGATGGGAAAAAGCTAAAAGAAAGTGAATTTGCTACAGAGTTAGAAGGGACTATGGGGGCCATAGCATTGGCTAATATGTACTCCGTAGGAAATTTAATCACTATGATTGAGCAGAAAGATTAGGAAATTACACAGCTACAGGATAGGTTGAAAGAAAATAAAAAAATAATCGGCTGGGGAATACAAAAAGGTCTTGAGCAAGCAAGACTAAAAGATATCCAGAAAATTCAAAAGCTAAATGAAAATCTGGATGAGGCAAAGAATATGATACAGGTAACTCAGAACCAAGTACAACAGCTGGGAAGTGAAAATAAATCTCTGCAAAATAAAATCATTTCCATTGCCAATCAAGTGATTGAGATAGATCAATTCAAGAATAAAGCATCAGAGAGATATGTAAGTATTGAGGAAGAACAACAGAAGGTTTTCTGTAATCTGGAAATGATCCAGAATTACTATCAAGAATCTAAGAGATCTATGGACAAGGCAGTGCAAAAAGAAAGGGAAGCTAAAGCGGTAAGAAATTCTTTCCAAAAGATAATAATTGCTTTACAGAAGGAAGAAACTGGAAAATCACAGGAGTTATCCATTTCAGAACAGTTGAAAGGAGATGCAATGATAAAGGTTTGGGAAACAAACTTGGAAAGTTATAAAAGAATTACAAAGGAGGTCAACGAAGATTGCCAAACGATTTTTGATTTCATTGAAAAAGAATCAACACATATCGGGACAAATGATTTTTCAGATTCATTAGGAGAAATCGACATTGACAGGTGTCAACTAAAGACAAAGCAGGAAATGGAAGAGAAGAAAGCTGAAATATCAAATATCAAGATGGTCAATATGGAAGAAATTGAGAAACTAATGATAGCTCCCAGTTCAAGATTGGAAAAAGTTAAATCCACAGAGAAAACAGTTGCAA
The DNA here is from genome assembly GCA_032191745.1 of Picea mariana. NCBI lineage: Eukaryota > Viridiplantae > Streptophyta > Pinopsida > Pinales > Pinaceae > Picea > Picea mariana. The sequence goes on along the minus strand of JASDQU010202144.1, from coordinate 15,711 downwards.
CCCAGTTGCCAGGTCTACAAAGAAATTTCTTTTCTTTTGAAGCAAACGAGATACCTGAGGCTCCTAAGGCCTTAGTGAACCTTTTAGAAAAACATGTTCAAGCAGCTGAAGCAGATAAAGAAAGCTCTTCGACTCAAAGTTAAAACTTTGTAAATATTTCTATTTTTAGAATTTTGTAATAAATTGTTAACGGTTGGAAATAGTTTATGCAACCGAAAGATTAGGAAGTTGGTTAGTTACCAACGGAAGTTTTGGACAGAAATGTATAAATACAATTTCGAAAGGCTGAAACAAATCTTCAGAATTTTTGGGAGAATGTCGATTATTGTACTACCAGTTTTAAAGTTTACCAGATTTAAATTTGCAACAAGATTCTGGATCCTGCAATTCGTGACTATGTTCTTTCCCTTGTCTAATTTCATCTGTTAAATATTCCTCTTAATGTATGTTTCTAGCAAATAAATCAATTGAAAATTATAGGCAATTGTTGTTTATGGTGTCTGATTGGTTTGGATGTTGAATGTGTTACAGTTTTTCCTCTGAGATTGCTTCAGTGATCTTAAGACCTGTAACCTTCTGTTCCTTAATATTTTCTTTTGTTATAAATCCTCTGTCTCATTCATTATTGTTAACGGAAATATAAGATTCTTTCTAGATTAAAGCCTTATATTTCTTTCTGTTGTGTTTCAATGTTTACAAATTCAAAATTGTCACAAACCAGGAAACGACCTTGATTGTGTCTTTACTTTTCGATTTTAGGTTTTAAAGTTGTTTCTTTAACATCTTCTCCGAAAGTTTGAAGTAACAAATCATTTAAAAACCTCCTTTATAAACATATAAAATCCTATTACCCATGACAATCCCCAACGGTAGACAACCAAACATAGAACCTAGTCTACAAGATCAAACTAGCATTGCATTAAACCTATTTAACACCATCTTACAAACTGCAACAAATAGGACTGAGTTAGAAAGATCGTGGGCTGCAATCGAACGTGACATAACCATCCGGGAAGAACGTGAAGCAAGACAGAGACAGTTGAGAAACTGAATCTGATCTAGTTTTTCTTTGTTTCTTTGTTTTAAAAGTATTATCAAATTTGGATGCCTTGAAGGTGTGTTTTAGAGCCTTAAAACACAAACTCAGGAACAACATCTTTTTGATGCTGCTACCGGGGAACGAAGTAATGAATTATTTCCTTGGGAAGAAACGACATTGACAGATTTTTGTTTTTGATAGTGAACAAGAACAGAAAACCTTATAAGGCTAAAATTATCTTCCACTTGGCGACTCCACATTTGCTAAACTAGCTAGTAGCCGTAAAAACACCAGAAAAAACCCGGATATCGAACAGACATCGCCAGTCTCGGATGCGGAGAAAATCTTAAAATCAAGAAAATCCTTTAAACAAACCCTTTTGTTAAATTATACTACAGATCAGTCTGATTTTACAAAATCAAATTCTTCTGAAACTTTAGAACGATCACTCTCGCTTCCGCCCTCTTTTGACACATTTTCTTTTCCTGAAGTTTCATCTCCTGTCTCCCTAGAATCTCCCCCACACACGGTCTCAACTTCAGTTCAAAATCCAATCATGGCAGGACTAAATGTTGGAGGAGGTGGCGGAGGTGGTGGAGGAGGAGGGAATCAAATACCAGTTCCTGTGATCTTTGCCAAAGTGGCCGCTAGGTATGCTCCCTTATTTCTTCCTACCCCTCTTCATGATCTTCCTGAAAACTATATGAAGAGCCTCCCTAAATTCACAGGCGAGGGTGATCTAACCGCACAAGAACATATTAATTTTTTCGATCAATTTGCAGACATTCTGGGAATAGAACATGAAGATGTCTATTCCAGATTACTCGTTCAAACCTTCGAAGGACAAGTAAGAACTTGGTTTAGATCCTTACCGGCTGGGTCATTAACATATTATAAAGAGTTGGAGAAGGCATTCATCAGACAATGGGGTGAGAGAAAATATCACCTCTACTACCTAACATAATTCGGTGCCTTAAAAAAGAAAAATTATGAATCAGTATTGGAATTTACACAAAGATTTAATAAACTATATAACAAAATTCCAGCTGAAGTTAAGCCATTACAACCTTCAGCCAAAGTTACTTATGTTGGTGCTTTCGATCTTGACTTTGCTTTATTGTTGAGGGAGAGATGGTCTTTAGATCTTCCTAAGATGCAAGATGATGCTGTAGAAATTGAATCTAATATGATGGCATCTGGAAAGCTTAAAGCAAAGACATAAAATATTAATAAAGAAAATAAAAAATTTAAAGAACAGGGTGGACCTTCAGGGTCAGGGAAATCTGCTGGAGACAAAATAGATGAGATGGCTAGGGTCATCCAACAACTCTCCAATAAAATTTCTAAAATGGAATTAGAAAAACCTAGAAGGGATAATTTTCCCAGAAAGGATTTCCAAAAAAATCCTGAGCCACAAGGACCACATAAAACGATAAAACATGAAGATCAGAAAGTTCAAGCACCTTTTAAAACTGAAGATTATATTGGAGAAGAAGATTTTGGTGGATTTGAACAGTTGGACGAAGACATTGAATGTCTTGGTGATGATAATAGGTATCCTTATGTGTCTAGACAAGATTATGAGGCATCGTTGATGAAGGAAAGTAAATCAGAAGATATAGATAATGACAATGCAACTGATAATTATGCATATCAAAGTGTTGCAGATGACATCATCACTGATTTGCAGGGAAGATATAATCTAAGGTCGAGAAATAATAATCTTCCTAATATTCAAGCGAAAAAGGTTTTTTCTTAGAAATGATACTAATGAGGAAAGTCCTAAAGTTGCAGATAAACAGTCTGCAAACAGAAATATAACAGATAAACCTATATAGGTAGAGTCAGTAGGAACTAACCCTGTAAATATCCAAAACCTTGTAAAAGAAAATAAGGTCACACCGCAACGAAAAAATGAGAAAAAGGTTATGGAAGCCCCGCCTATTGAGAACGACAAGGCCGTAGGAAACTTTAACTTAGAAAATGAAATAAGCAAGATTAAAATTCCTATACCCCTTGTCGAATTAGCCAAAAATCCGATATACCGGAAACAAATAGCTAAAATGATTAATTTTTCTGAAAAAGAAAGTCAAGCAGACACAATCAATTTAGAAGACGATTGACCTATCGTATCCTTCGGTCTGCATGTAGAAGGTCCCAAAGATACTGTAGCTCCCTTTTATATCACACTTACTATTTTTGACCACCTTTTACACAATTGTATGTTAGATTCTGGAGCTTCACATAATGTCATGCCCAAAGCAATAATGGATAAACTTGGGCTTGAAGTCACTAGACCATACGGTGATTTGTACTCTTTTGATTCTAGGAGGGTTAAATGCATAGGAATGATCAAGGACCTAGTGGTTAACTTAGCTCAGATACCCTCTAAAAGCATTCTTATGGATGTGGTAGTTGCAGATATTCCACCAAAGTATGGAATGATGCTATCCAGATCTTGGGGTGCTAAACTTGGAGGATCCATCCAGTTAGATATGACGTACGTGACGATCCCTGTTTTTGGAGGACAGTTCACTCGTCTATACAGGGAAACTCGAATGGCATTCACTGTAAGTGACTCTAAAAACCCTACAAATCACCCAGTGTATATAGCAGACCAAGATTTAGGAAACTGTATTTTATCGTTAGACGATGATTTTGAGATAGATGTAGATAATATAGATACCGAAGAAAAAATTCCAAAAAACGAAATAAAAGAAAATGTATATAGTACTGGCACTTGGAAGATGTTTTTTGATGGAGCCTCTTCTTATCTCGGAGCTGGAGCTGGAGTACTCCTTATTGCCCCTGACGATTAATTTGTAATACCTTTTTCTTATAGGCTCCATTGGTATATAGACTGTACAAATAATCTATGTGAATACGAGGCTTTAGTGCTCGGTTTAGAAGCTGCACAAAAAATGAAAATTAAAAATATTGAAGTATTCGGGGATGCTGAATTAATCATAAAACAAGTAAACTGACAATACCAAGAAAAACATCCTAGGCTAAGGACTTATAGAAACTGTGTATGGGATTTAGTTGAAAATTTCTTCACTTCTGTGAATTTCCATTTTGTCCCTAGATCCGAAAACCAACAGGCCGATGCCTTAGCTAAAGCTGCTTCAACATTTGACCCCCCAACGTCTTTTAATTTAAAATACCATATTCAAATGAGACATCGACCTTCCATACCTGATAATGTACAACATTGGCAAGTTTTTGAAGATGATGAACAACTTAGGAAATTTCTCGAATTTGTAGATGAATTTTTAGAAATATATAATGATGAGGAGAATCAACATGATCCTTTTTGGATCATGCAGGAAGGCGAAGACGAAAAAGGATTTCATGACAAAATAGCTGATCACCGGATGCTTGTTTTAAAAAATAATCAAATCCCCAAAGGTCTGATACCTTTGGAAAGACTCTTCAATAAAGACGATATTCCTTCTAAAACCACTCTGCAACCTCAACCAGAAGAGGTTGAAGACTGTAACATAGGAACTGTACATAATCCTAAAATGGTCAAATTATCTAATTTTTTTTCAATGGAAAATAAAAATAAATATACAGAGTTATTAAAAAAATATAAAGATGTGTTTTCATGGTCTTACGAAGATTTGAAAACTTATGACACCTCGGTGATAGAACACAAAATACCACTTAAACCAGGTGTAAAACCCTTCAAGCAAAAACTTAGACAGTTTAATCCAATCTTATTACCTATCATTGAGAAGGAAGTTAAAAAACTTTTGGATGCTAAAATTATCGTTCCTTTGAGATATTCTGATTGGGTTGCCAATTTAGTACCAGTAAGAAAGAAAAATGGAGAGCTTAGATTCTGTGTTGACTTCAGAAATTTAAATAAATCTTCTCTTAAAAACAACTACCCCCTACCAAAAATGGATCACATGCTGGAAAAGGTAGTAGGAGCCACTAGAATGTCCATGGTTGATGGCTTTTTAGGATATAACCAAATTGTTGTTTGTGAATCTGATAAGGAAAAGACTGCATTCACCACTCCTTGGGGTACTTTTATGTATGATAAAATGCCATTTGGATTAATGAATGCAGGAGCCACATTTCAATGAGCAATGGATATTGCCTTTGTTGGTGAAAGAGATAAGTTTGTAGTTATATATCTGGATGACCTTACTGTGTTTTCAAAATCAGATGAAGATCACATTATTCATTTAAAACAAACTTTTGAAAAATGTCGTAAGTATGGTCTTTCATTAAATCCAAAGAAATCTCATTTCGCAATGTAGGAGGGAAAATTGTTAGGTCATATAGTATCCCGAGATGGTATAATAATTGTTCCGAAGAGAGTAGAGGCCATAGAAACTTTAGCTATTCCTAGAAATGTCAAAGATATTCAATCTTTTTTAGGAAAAATAAATTTTTTGAGAAGATTCGTTCCTAATTTTGCTGAAATTGTTAAACTGATAACATATATGCTCAGGAAGAACAACGAAGTTAAGTGGATGATAGAAGCAAGGGCATATTTGGATCATATTAAAAAAGTTATAAGCGAAGATCCAGTACTAGCAAGTCTGGATTATCTTAAGGAATTCTTCATTTTTTCATTTGCTTCAGAACATACATTGGCTGCTGTTCTCCTACAAAAGAATGAGGAGGGTTATGAGCAACCCATCGCCTTTTTTAGTAAGAGCCTCCGAGATGTTGAGCTTAAATACAATATAATGTAGAAACAAGCTTACGCAATGGTTAAAGCACTGGAGGCTTTTAGAACGTATGTATTACACTCCAAAATCATTGCATATGTACCTACCAGCGCTGTAAAGGATATCTTGGTACAAGAAGACAGTGATGGTAAGAGGGGTAGATGGCTTGCAAAAATACAGGAATTCGACTTGGAGGTGAAGCCAACTAAATTAGTTAAAGGACAGGGTTTAGCTAGACTGCTAGCTGAATCTAATTTTCAGGCTCTTGGAATGAACAACGCTCAAGAGGAAGAAGGATGGATAGATATGAATGAAATCGATGATCAAATAATTGAAAACAAAATCGAGGACAAATTCATTTCATCTAATTGGTATAAAGATATAGTAACATATCTTTTAAGTTTGAAATGTCCTGATGAATTGTCAGTTTCCAAAGCTAGAACATTGAAATTGCATGCAGTTAAATATTGCATTTCTGATAAAAAGTTATAATGGAAAGATCCACTTGGTTTCCTCTTAGTTTTCTTGGTTGAGTCAGAGACAGAGGAAGTCATCAGTCAGTTTCATGAAGGGGTCTATGGAGGACATCACGCCTGGAGAGCAACATCATACAAAATTTTAAGGGCTGGTTATTATTGGCCCAAGTTGTTCCCTGATGTAAATGCTAAGGTAAGGGCTTGTAACCCTTGTCAATTTTTCACTGGGAAACATAAGTTACCAGCTATGCCGTTAGTTCCAGTCAAAACATAAGCCCCTTTCCAGCAATGGGGGCTCGATTTCATCGGTGAGATAAATCCACATTCGAGCGCCCAACATAGGTGGATTCTCACTGCCACAGATTATTTCACCAAGTGGGTGGAAGCCATTCCTACCAGGAAAGCTACTGACTCAGTGGTTATAGAATTCTTGGAAGAAAACATATTAGCAAGATTTGGATGTCCGCGAAAAATAGTAACAGATAATGAACAAGCTTTCAAGTCAATGGAAATGATTAGTTTTTGTCAAAAATATAACATTGTACTAGGACATTCTACAACATATTATCCACAAGGAAACGGTTTGGCCGAATCTTCTAATAAGAGTTTGATCAACATAATTAAGAAAATTTTAAAGGAAAATAAAAAGCCTTGGCACTTGCATTTAAATTATGCTTTATGGGCAAATCAAATAGGAACGAAGAAATCTATTGGTACCTCACCATTTCAAATGGTTTATGGTACAGATGTGGTATTACCCATAAACTTAGCACTTCCTGTAATGAAGCTGTGGCAGGATGAGAAGGAAGAGTCAAATCCCCTCACCAGAAGAATAAACCAATTAATTGAAGTCCAGCAACACAGGGATGTAATAGATGAAAAGCTACAGAGGTACCAGGATAATATGAAGCTATTATTTGATCGCAAAGCCAAGAATAGAAACTTTCTTCTAGGAGATCTAGTCCTAAGGTGGGATGCTCGAAAGGAAGATTCGGGTAAAAACGGTAAATTTGATCACATCTGGCATGGACCCTTTAAAATATCATCTTCTGAAGGTAACAACTCTTTTCTACTGGAAAATCTAGATGGTAAGATCCTAAATGCTCCTATTAATGCATGTTTCTTAAAGCATTACATGGAATAAAAATAAATAA
>JASDQU010202142.1:0-10266 GCA_032191745.1 Picea mariana | reverse complement strand
TATCTCAGATGACAAAGAACAACTAGGTTCCATTGGAGAAATCATATCAGCACCCTGAGGTATGCACTTATATATATATTATTTGTATTATTGTTATGAGGGTAATTGTAGGAGGAAGAAACCTTTTGTTGAAGTCATGGATCTAAAGGGATCTCAGTACATTCATAGGAACAACACACTAGGAAGTGAAGGCTCCAGGTTTGATTGTTGTAATTTTCATTCCTCTAACCTATATTTCTAAAATTTTCTACATTACAAGAAGGTGTTGTAGCTGTGAAAACAATCCTTAAATTATTTTGATTCTAGATATGTACTCATTATTATCCTTTAGGAGATATTATTTTGTTGGTTCTTTTTTTATTTTCTTGTTCTAGATATGTTAACAACTAAGGAAGATGTTTATCCTTCAGAGGAAGTCACTTGACTCAGAGGGAGTCAAATATATTTTAGAAAGAGGAAGAATAGAACCATCATTGAGGAAACCAATGTAATAATACATGATCAAAATACTTGTATGATTCTATGGGCAGAAGCATGCATGACACAATATATGTTTAGAACAAGAGTCTTCACCAGACCTTGAAAAACATAACTCCCGAAGAAGCTTTCACCAGAGTGAAGCCTGAGATTCAACACTTCAGGATATTTGGGTGCCCAATGTATTTTCATGTACCCAAAGAGAAGAAGTCCAAGCTAGACCATTCAGGGAGAAAATATACACTTATGGGATAATAGTGAATCTTTAAAGACATTCCAAGATCGACATTCCTGGTCAGAGACAGATTGAGACAAGCAAATATGTTGTCCTTGAAGAAGAGATAGCCTTTCAAAGATCCAGAGAATATCATATGGAGATTGACAGTGAGACAATACCTTCTCCCCCTTCAGCTGGTTCAGAGGGAGACAAACATTATTCCAGCTAATCCAGTTGCTCCAGTTGATATGTCCAGAGATATTGTAGTAAGGGCATAAAAAAGCATGCCTAGGGTCAACAAAACTCTGCTAGAAGGAAGAGAAACATACAAGTCCCTCAAGGGACACCTTGAGAAAGAAAAAGAGTTTTTCAAAGCTATCCTTCAGTCATGAGCCACTTCTTTGAAGAAACAACAAGAGAAACATGTATGGCAAGATGACATGATAGAAGAATACCATTGTATCTTAAAAAAATTGATGTATAAGATATTATTCAGAGACCAGAAGGGAAGTCTGTGGTAACTTCCAAGTGGATCTATAAGAGAAAGCATATAGCTAATGGAAGTGTCAAGATATACAAAGCCAAAGGATTCTCACAAACAGAGGGAGTTGTCTATGATGAGACACTTGGTCTAGTAATCCCGATACACTTCCATCCCTATTACCATCCATGAGTTGGAAACTATATCAGATGAATGGATTCTTGATGAGTTTGGGTTTCAACAAGAGTTTTGTTGATACAAACCTATATTATTACAGTGTTGGTGATGAGAGCCTGATTTTGATGACTTATTCAGAAAGCCTTGTTGCTGAAAAAAAGTGAGCCTTGACTTCTGATTTCAAGATGAAGGATCTGAGTATGATGCTCTACTTTCTAGAAGTATGACAAAGAACCAATGAGATTTTCCTAAGTCAAGGAAAATATACAATGGGAATATTAAAAAATTTTAGTATGACATAATACAAAAACATCATGATAGATTTGAAGAAAATGAATGATGATGATTCAAACGAGATTGATCCACAACTGATTGGATAATTGATGTATCTGGTTAACACCAGACCTGATTCATGCTTTGCAGTGAATATTCTTAGCCAATCCATGAGACAGCCGACATAGACTCACTGGAGAACAGTAAAGCATGTATTAAGATATACACGAGGCACAATTTGATATGGTTTGAGATATGCCTCCAAGTGTGAAATTGAGTTTGTCGGGATATGCCTATACAGATTGAGAAGAGAGTACAATGGAACAGAAGAGAACATTCATTTGTTGTCTTACTGTGAATTTTGCCATGGTTTCCTGATGCAGCAGGAAACAAAACTCTGTGGCCTTGAGTACCATAGAATAAAAGTATATAACATAAAGTGTGCGAAGCAATGTGGCTTCACAAGATTCTGATAGATTTACTTGATCATGAGACAGATTCTATGATGATAACAAGAGTTGTGTGTAAATCTCTTTGAGAACCCAGTGTTTCTTGATGAATCGAAACACGTTGAGATGAAATATCATTATATAAGAGATATGATGCAAAGGAAAATAGTACACATGCAGTACCTTCCTACAAATGAGCAGATTGCAGACATCTTCACCAAATTAGCTTGGTGAAGAATACCTCCCTAGTTGATAAGGAGTGTTGATTACTACAACCAAGACAAAGTTCAAAGTACATCCGTGTGAGACTTGGCATGATGAATAATTCCTCCCTAGATGAGAGGGAGTGTTGATGATTGCATCTATGTGAGACATTCTCCAGAACACAAACCTGAGAGAGAGCCCATGAGAGGGGTGTGTGGTTCCTATATAAGACAAAGATGTAATGTAGAGATGGCCTCCTCCTTACAAAGAGTTGAGAATAACTCTAGATTATTCTCCTGTGTAACGCAGTGAGAAATGAGATCTATAGAGTTGGACGTGCCTGTGGCTGAGCACAAGGTGAGCGTGTGAAATCCCAAAGTGTTGGGTGCATCGTCATGAGACATAAATGGAGATTATGTATTATCCTCCTCTGAGCAAAGAGTTGATGAGAAACTACATATGACTCTCCTGTGTAATGCAGTGGGAAAGAAGATCTGTTGAGTGGATGCGCCTATGGACGAGCACAGGTGAGCATGATCCTAGAGGATGAACTCTAGTGAAGAAGTGGTTCTTCTGTGTAATGCAGTGAGCTAGAGATATGGACATCCCTATGGAAGTGCCCCTAGTGGATGAGAACTAGTGGGTGTATAAGATCCCTTGATATATTGTTAAAGAGTCAAACTTTCCTGTAACCCTAATTTTAATGTAAAGGGTACATGTTGGTCCCACCTTATTGTAATTGATAATTAATGTAAAAGATAGTTAATCTGGTTAACATTAATTATATTATGAGATAGAGAGGTTGGCCATGTTGTGCCAATAGACACTTTTGTTGACAGGTTCAGTCTAGTATAAGTAAAGGCAAATTCCCCATTGAGTAATCATATCTTTTGTGTGAGTTTGGAAATTTCAGCAGTACACCTTCTTGGGAAAAGTGCACGCCTCTCTTGGGTGCTAGTATTCTAGGGTTTGCAAGCACCCTATTGTGTGCTAGGTTTTCTTAGTGGTGAAGGTATTTCTCTTGAAGAATATAGCTAAGGATTTGGCTAGGTTTTCTTCCCTTGTTGAGAAGGGTTTCCCATGATACTTCTTGTGTACTTGTGCATGGTGTTTCTTCTTGTGATATTGGTTGCTGCCAATTGTTTATGTTTTAAGTAAAATGTTAAGATGAAATGAACTTCTTGCTTAATCCTTTCTTATTGAAAAATCAACACTTGGTTCGTGGAGCGGTGTCCACAAGAAAATGTTGTAACCTTTCATCTTATTTATGAATAAAAGAGATTATCTTTGTCCCAAAATTTTATGTGTACATGTTATTATCTATTTGATCATTTACATCTCTATTTAGGTTTTAAAGTGATTACTAGAGATTGTATATGTTGTTGTGTTGTGTTCTTGGTCTGTTGCAGGTCAAATTTTGGAGGGGATATGTGATCTAAGAGGAAACAACAAGTGGAAGAGGTCTACATCAACTGAAAGGATACAAGGTGCTTTTCTTAACCTTCTCTTCCCTCTCTTATCACTTAGTCTAGATTTTTTTGAGGTATATTATAGATAAGTTAGTCTTTTAGGGGGTTATTTCTCTACCTATTCCTTAGACCCAGTTTAGGGGGAATTTTCCCCATAGCAAGGAAACATTGGAAAATCATGCCATAATATCTATTGATGAGGTTAACCCGATTCTTAATGCGAGCTTTGAAGAAGACATTCAAGTGATTATGGAGAGGTTGCTAAAAAATGCCAAGTGTCAAGGAAGTTCTCACATGAGAAAGTCCAAAGGAGTTTTCAAGTGCCCAATGACATTACATATTGCATGATAGGCCATGTGAAAGTCAACGAGGAGTGTTAGCATGGAAACTTAATTTCCAATTGTCAAATGTTAACGTTTAACAAAAGTGACAGAGGGAATCCAAATGCCAGTGAGAGCCAAGTCATCGACAACTAGAGGATATAAGAGGAAATAGTTGGCAGAGTATTTGAAGACAAAGAAATCCTAGTTTAAATGCACAAAATCAACAGTCAAACTATATTTAGATCACTTCTATATGTCATGTTGATAGTTGTATATTTAGATCCACCTTTCCAGGAAGAAGATCACAACGGATTCCAGATTTTAGCATAAGAAAAACAACTTTAAAGATTTTTTCCAAATTAAATGGAATTAGTTAAGCACTTGAAAGATTATGTTGGTAAAATAAATTAGATAGCTCCATATCTCCAAAGTAATGAAAGGATTCATGGAGGCTTAAGAGGGAGAGGATTAATCCATTCCAGAACTAGGATTAAGATCAACATTCAAATCATTTTCAAATTATAAGACATAATTCTAAGGAGTGACTTTAACTGTCCCATAATTCATGCAAAGATTTGTTTTTAATTTTAGTTYRTGGATGGATTTAATTTCCCTAAAATCTTGCAACAACTCACCGATTATATTTCGATATAAATATTATGATTTGAAATATAAGCAAGGATGAGATATCTTCCTCTTAGAAGGAAGCATGGGATCAAGTRATATGAGAAAGGAGTTGGCCTRGAAATTGCATTGTAAAGAGCTTCATGCCCTGCAACATTTCATGCTCAGGGATTCAAACACCCTACTAGTTAGAATGTTCTCTCATTGTAACTCTGTACTTTTCTCATCTTGTTTGGATATAATGGGGATTTTTGCAATGCATTAATTTCTACAGAACTCAACCTTGATTACAGTGAGGATATTACTGTTAATTACATGTCTTTTGTAAGTTGTATTAAAGTACTTGCTTCATATTCAAAATGATATTTTGAGTTTGAAAATATTCTTCGTGAATGTATGAGTTTATAGATTGTTAACTTATGTATTTATCTTTGTTTTCTATTCCTCCTTATCCCATTCTCCATTAAATATCTAGCTATCAAATTGAATGCCCCTGACTATATGTAGTACTGATGATCATTTGAGATTTAGTTGATGAACTTTATTATGTCCTCAACCTATCCAACCTACTTGATCCACCTATCAACCAAACAACAAACTATTTTAATAACTGAGGTGCCCTAACTTTTTCCTATAAGAGTGTAGTGCAAACTTTAGGGATAACATATTTTGGCACTGTTGTCGGGGAACATAGTAACAAATAAATATTTCCCTGGAAAACAAAAACAATCAGTTCCAATTCTTGATGGTGAAAAAAGATTAGGCATTGAAGATCGACTACAGATCATTCACCTGACGACTCCATGATAGAAGAATCCATTGGTGACTCCACTAGTTCAGAATGTCAAAAGAAATTGAATCTATTTTAGCTCGCCAGTTTGATCCATTTGATTTCTCTGTTGTTCCTAGTTTTCCAAATGTTGTTCCTATTATGGTTGAATGGGGAGACTGGCTTCCCAAATTTAGAGGAAACGAGGATGAAATGTCTGCTGAACATTTGTTACAGTTTCATGAACTTATGCATCAGCTAATAATTATTCATGAAGATGCATTAAAGAAAATATTTATGTACTCGTTAGAAGGTTATGCACGACAATGGTACCGATCTCTTCCTTCATCGAGTATATCTTCTTTAAAAGAGTTTCATGCAACTTTTCATGATTATTATAAAATACAGTTTCCAGCTGAGTATCTTTTTGAACATTGGTCTGAAGAGTTTGCATTGCATATTCATAATTTTGCAGCGCATGAAAAGGAACTAAAGGTTCATAAAGTGGAAGACGAATAATTATCTGATGAATCCTTTTCTAGTTCTGTTATCCAATAAGAATAATTTCATCATTGTACTAATGTTGAAGCTGATGCTATTCAGACTGTAGATGCTTTTGACATCATATCAGATGTTTCAAATAGTTGTGGCTATGATGAAATCGTTGCTCAAAACGTTTATGAAAATATGTCCGTTTATGATGAATATGATGATTGTATTGAAGTTTTACATTGGGAAGTTCATGTTTTGAATCATTTTAATCATCAATTTCATGAGAGCATTGAATCCATTGTCCATGAAGAATCCGATCTTGTGTATGACAACTATGGTTCAAAATTAGACCCTGGTTTCGAGAAGCATATTTTTATATCAACATGCATAGGAACTCATAGTAGTGGACCAGTATGTGACTGTTATACTGAAGAATTTGAAAAAAGTGTTGAAATTTTTTACGAGGAGCATATTTCAATTCAAGATCTCAAGGGAAATGGAGGCAATTTACAACTTTTTTCTGTTTCATTTTCAGATATTGAGAAGGGAGATATCGACATCATCAAAGGAGAAGTGAAAGGTGAGAACACTCAGAGACCATTAGATCAGCTGAGATATGAAGAGAAGGTTTTTATTGAGGCAATTTGCTTGGAGGAGTTTCTTCATCCTTTTCAGGATCATGTTGCCATCTACATGGATTCAATTTGGAGCGGTAAATTTTTTGTGATTGAACTTATAAATATATAATTCCATAGTTGTAAGTATGAGCTATTAGATTATTTCTATTCGTGCTTTTCAACGTCTTTAATCCTATTCATGCTCAAACATGGAAGGAGGTTCCGGTTAACTTATCAATTACTAGAATGGTGCTATTAAAAATTTGTAATTACTTGAGAAAATTAGTTGATTTAGATAGTGTAGGAACAATGTATATAAGTAAGCTCATTTTTTAGAGCATTGGTGTGCAATAGAGATAATAAGACTCAATGGCCCAATGAAGACACTGGTACACAACATTTCAGTTTGCAGTTTGGTAATGAACTAGAAAAACTTATTTATTTGAACAATGCATTTCAAATTAATAATTCAAGTGAATAAACCTAACTTATTTATTCCAACAATGCCTTTCAAATTAATAATTCAAGTGAATAAACCTATTTATAGCACAAAAAATAGCATTATTGATAAAAATATGAACTAGAAAAGCTTAGTTATTCCAACAATGCATAACAATTCAAGTGAATAAACCTATTTATTCCAACTTTGCATTGCAAATTAATAATTCAAGATTTTTATAACTGTGAATTTTGTTTGGAATTAATAATTCAAGATTTTTATAAAAGTGAATTTTGTTTGGCATATTACCTCTTTAAATTAATAATTCAATATTTTTATAAAAGTGAATTTTCAAATTAATAATTCAATATTTTAATAAAAGTGAATTTTGTTTGGTATTTCAAATTAATAATTCAAGATTTTTATAAAATTGAATTTTGTTTAGCATATTACATCGAGAGCTAATATACTGGTTTTATGGGCTAATATGCAAGCTTTGCATTTCAAATTAGTAATTTAAGATTTTTACTTCTTGAGTATATGTTGACTTTATGGGCTAATATGCAAGTTTTTCTTTTCAAATTAATAATTCAAGATTTTTAGCATTTCCATTTCAAATTAATAATTCAAGATTTTTAGCATTTTCATTTCAAATTAATAATTCAATATTTTTATAAAAGCCAAATTTCAAATTAATAATTTAAGACCAATTCAAGATTTTTAGCATTTTCATTTCAAATTAATAATTCAAGATTTTATAACATTTCAAATTAATAATTCAACATTTCAAATTAATAATTAATAATTCAAGACCAATTCAAGATTTTTAGCATTTCTATTTCAAATTAATACCAATTCAAGATTTTTAGCATTTCCATTTCAAATTAATAATTCAAGATTTTAAAACATTTTAAATTAATAATTCAACATTTCAAATTTCAAATTAATAATTCAAGACCAATTCAAGATTTTTAGCATTTCCATTTCAAATTAATAATTCAAGATTTTATAACATTTCAAATTAATAATTCAACATTTCAAATTTCAAATTAATAATTCAAGATCAATTCAAGATTTTTAGCATTTCCATTTCAAATTAATAATTCAAGATTTTATAACATTTCAAATTAATAATTCAACATTTCAAATTTATTAATAATTCAAGATTTTATAACATTTCAAATTAATAATTCAACATTTCAAATTTCAAATTAATAATTCAAGACCAATTCAAGATTTTTAGCATTTCCATTTCAAATTAATAATTCAATATTTTATACCAATTCAAGATTTTTAGCATTTCGATTTCAAATTAATAATTCAATATTATTTTTAAATTAATAATTCAATATTTTATACCAATTCAAGATTTTTAGCATTTCCATTTCAAATTAATAATTCAATATTTTATACAAATTCAAGGTTTTTAGCATTTCCATTTCAAATTAATAATTCAATATTATTTTTAAATTAATAATTCAATATTTTATACCAATTCAAGATTTTTAGCATTTCCATTTCAAATTAATAATTCAATATTATTTTATTTCAAATTAATAATTCAATATTATTTTCAATAATTCAATATTATTTTCTACCATAAGCATCGAGCGTCAATTCAATATTTTATACCAATTCAAGATTTTTAGCATTTCCATTTCAAATTAATAATTCAATATTATTTTTATAAAAGCCAATTTTGTTAATAATTCAATATTTTATACCAATTCAAGATTTTTAGCATTTCCATTTCAAATTAATAATTCAATATTATTTTTAAATTAATAATTCAATATTTTATACCAATTCAAGATTTTTAGCATTTCCATTTCAAATTAATAATTCAATATTATTTCAAATTAATAATTCAATATTTTATACCAATTCAAGATTTTTAGCATTTCAAATTAATAATTTGATATTATTTTTATAAAAACCAATTTTATTAGCCCATGATCAATTC
Organism: Picea mariana; assembly: GCA_032191745.1. NCBI lineage: Eukaryota > Viridiplantae > Streptophyta > Pinopsida > Pinales > Pinaceae > Picea > Picea mariana. Next base: position 1,292 of record JASDQU010202142.1, on the reverse strand, counting down.
ACATTTCAAATTAATAATTCAATATTATTTTCAATAATTCAATATTATTTTCTACCATAAGCATCGAGGGTCAATTCACATTTCAAATTAATAATTCAATATTATTTTATTTCAAATTAATAATTCAATATTATTTTCTACCATAAGTATTTCAAATTAATAATTCAATATTATTTTCTACCATAAGCATCGAGCGTCAATTCACATTTCAAATTAATAATTCAATATTATTTTATTTCAAATTAATAATTCAATATTATTTTCAATAATTCAATATTATTTTCTAGTATAAGCATCGAGCGTCAATTCACATTTCAAATTAATAATTCAATATTATTTTCTACCATAAGTATTTCAAATTAATAATTCAATATTATTTTCAATAATTCAATATTATTTTCTACCATAAGTATTTCAAATTAATAATTCAATATTATTTTCAATAATTCAATATTATTTTCTACCATAAGCATCGAGCGTCAATTCACATTTCAAATTAATAATTCAATATTATTTTATTTCAAATTAATAATTCAATATTATTTTCAATAATTCAATATTCACATTTCAAATTAATAATTCAATATTATTTTATTTCAAATTAATAATTCAATATTATTTTCAATAATTCAATATTATTTTCAATAATTCAATATTATTTTCTAGTATAAGCATCGAGCGTCAATTCACATTTCAAATTAATAATTCAATATTATTTTCTACCATAAGTATTTCAAATTAATAATTCAATATTATTTTCAATAATTCAATATTATTTTCTACCATAAGCATCTAGCGTCAATTCACATTTCAAATTAATAATTCAATATTATTTTATTTCAAATTAATAATTCAATATTATTTTCAATAATTCAATATTCACATTTCAAATTAATAATTCAATATTATTTTATTTCAAATTAATAATTCAATATTATTTTCTAGTATAAGCATCGAGCGTCAATTCACATTTCAAATTAATAATTCAATATTATATTCTACCATAAGTATTTCAAATTAATAATTCAATATTATTTTCAATAATTCAATATTGTTTTTTCAATAATTCAATATTCACATTTCAAATTAATAATTCAATATTATTTTATTTCAAATTAATAATTCAATATTATTTTCAATAATTCAATATTATTTTCTAGTATAAGCATCGTCAATTCACATTTCAAATTAATAATTCAATATTATTTTCTACCATAAGTATTTCAAATTAATAATTCAATATTATTTTCAATAATTCAATATTATTTTCTACCATAAGCATTGAGCGTCAA
>JASDQU010202138.1:0-19051 GCA_032191745.1 Picea mariana | reverse complement strand
GATCCACTCCGACAGGTTTAGCGGCTCCATTGGCCGATCTAAGTCCTAGGAAAACAAAAAAAGAAACTAAGCTAAAGAAACTAATCTAAGTGAAAAAGGCAGCTACATCAAACTATATACAAATCTAAAATATATATACAGTTTACTAACTAATATTACAAAACAATAATTATACTTATTAAATGTTCAGTTATCAATACAATTAAATTTCAATTATATATATAGTATTTACAAAATACAAATTTTGATCGAAATTTTCAAAATCATTTGTAAATTGTCTTATGACAGCGAAGCTATTATTTTTTATTTTTATAATTTTTATGAGAAAGAAAAGAATGAAATCTATCTAAGCTAAGCAATTAAAATAACAATCCTAACTGTAAATCTGAACTATAGAGATGAACAAGGAAATGCGTTCAGATTACAAGAAACTTATATATTTAACCAACTAATTGAATAACACTAACAAACTAACCTGTAGAGGCGCTTCCTATTTGTCCTATGCACTGTGTTCGATTTAGCTGTTTGATGGGAGAAACCTGCACCAGATTTTCCACAAGCTTCTTGTAAACAGGAAGCAACAATGCTCTTTGAATATGAATGATAGAACAAACAACACATAAAACACCAGCAATCTTATAGTTTACAGATCATATCATTTAGATAAATCCCAGTGCGAAGATTTGTACATAACCGTTCATTTAACTAAGAAGACAAATCTTCTATTCATTAAATTCAAACAGAGTAATTGTTGTGAGTAAAATGAGATACATCAGATATGGACATAATTTAAATCATAATGCATCAACCTATAACAAGTCTTGATATCTAAAGTAGTCAATAATTTGATTACAAATTAAAATGCTCAAAACTTGAACAAAAGTATGATAAATTGAAAGCTAAAGTTGTTACAAAGAATCCACTTCCATTCAAGTCTGTATAATCATGAGTCCATAGTCTCTGTTCTCCCAACAGTGATGGGTTGTTTACAAAAATATTGAGTATAAAAAGGCCACAGGGTAAAACATCCCTGTGGGAACTATCAAAAACTGTTTGTAAAAAATATGGGAACAATCTCCCAAATCTCTATTTCTAACTAAGACTAACAACCTAAACCTAAAATTGTGAAACAAAAGCATGTTCTAAAACTGCCACAGCAAATCCAATTCCCATTGAAATTCATGTGTACCTGTAGATGGATAAGAATAAACAAGTTTTAGATAGTGTTTAGTTGTAAAATCAACAAAAATCCAATTTTTATGACTAGCTAACAGAATCTCACGATTATGTAGCTAGTCACATTTACAAACATAATCGTTTTAAATGAATCCAAAAGGTAACAAAAATGTATACGGTGAATCAAACAACTCTTAATTACTAATTCAAAACAAAGCCAATCATTCACACTAAAACTAACCAAATCTTTTATGCCAATTTAGAACTAACAGAATCGTATTGCATTAATCGAATGGTAACATGAATGTATGTGTTCTATCAAATAATTCTATTGTTACTAATTCAAAACGAATACAATCGTTTATGCTAATTCAAGAAAAACAAAATCGTATTAATCCAAATAGAACTGTATTCGATTTAGCAATCAAATCAACGCCAACACAATCGACCATGCTACTTCAAAACAAACAGAATCATTTTTGAATCAAACAAAACAGAACTATATCAAACTAACTCAGAGCCAATTCAATCGTTTATACTAATTCAAGAACAACAAAATCTTATTAAATCGATTCAATCAAAATAGAGCTATATTCAATTTTAGCAAACAAATCTTTTGTACTGAATCAATGCAAACACAATTCAAAATGAAATCATTCTTGGTAATTCAAAGTAAATAGAATCATTCTAAAACATTATTGAAATAACATACCTTGGTTGTAGAGATACGATTCGGTCAGGCCAATTTTGAGTTAACAAAAGCAGTGGCTGCCTCTACATCTTAAAGAGAACAGAGCCTGTTGTCTTTCAACTTGCTGACAGACTGCTTGATAAATATTTGGATTAATCAAGGGTTGAAAAAAGGGCAAGAGGCACAAGGTTGGAGAGGTAATAAACGTTCCAGCAAATGCACACAGACCCAAAACACACCTTTCATCCATGGAGAAGATCTGAAAATTGACCTCTAAAGGATGAGCCACATCTCTCTAAAGACCCAATTTCTAAGGAAATCGCTTGCAATGAAGGTAAAGGGGCTAATTTCGGTTCTGGGTTTTCAAGGGTTTGATCTAATTCAAAACCGTTTGCCCAGAATCGCTCACACAAAAACATGTCTCTGGGAGGCAATTACGGGGGTAGTCTTCTCTGGCACTATCAAACAGTAACAGACTCTTAACACCATGGGTTTAAATTCGCACTACAGGAGCCATAGGAGAGAGCACACAGTCAGGGTAAATGGTGAGGGGACTGGACAAGGTAGACACAGGACCAAATGCTCACAGGTTTCCCCAAAACAAATAGAGGTAGCCTGAGATACAAGGCATACATTAATGCCTATATGTGTGTGGGTGGTGGAATGAAATGAAACCATGCAAAACACTCAAATTGACATTTTGACCCAATATCAAATAGATTATTCACATACTCATCAAAATCCATAACATTCATAACCAAAATATTTTGATCAAATAACCATTCAAAAACCATAGTGTTCATAACCAACTATTGGTCAACAATAATATGTGTATGTTTTAAAAAAAAACAACGTTTTGAATATAGCACCAAAGATTTGATCATAAAATTTATGCATTGTATGAAACCATTGCACCAAGGATTTAATCAAAGACACCAAAACTCATTGGATGGTGAATCTATAAATTGAAACCATATCTATAAAAATGCAGAGTAAATAAAGGTTTGGTGTTTTGACATATGTATGACCATTATTGAATTATAGGTGAAATGACCATCTGAACAAGAGTATTCATAATAATCCAGTGACGATTTTAATGCCATCGACATGACTTGTGACTCGAGGTTTTCACGCTTACAGTCGTGAAAATGAAAACAAAAGGTAGGTGTGTGAATGCGCAACATAATAGTGTCTTTTTGTTTTAAAGATTTTCAACGAGTATTGGGGTTCAAAACCCTTGTGTAGGTAGCTTGTAAGGAAAAGATAAAAATGCAAAATGGCTGCCAACAAATTCATCAAAGTTACAAGCCCTGGTTGATAATTAATGGAAGCAATTTAGGAACACTAAATTGACTAAACAGTCCTCTAAACAATCTATAGTGCATATAATGATGTTGGAAAGAAACAAAATTTCCAAATCAATGGCATCCATGATTAGGTTGTATGGAGGTCTAAGGTGACCATTGGAAGGGAACACCTACTTTCCAAAACATCTCAATTATGACATCAATCTTCACCAATGTGGCAACAATGACGTATATGGCACTAACGTGGCAAGAGAGATGTCAACGTGCCAAGAGAGATGTCAACATGGCAAGACCGACATTATCGGACAAATCAATCTTCACAAATGTGGCAAGAATGACGTATATGTCATAAACGTGGCAAGAGAGATGTTTCGGTGGAAAACATGGAAAGAGAGACGTTAACGTGGAAAGAGAGACATCAACGTGGCAAGAGAGAAATCAACGTGGCAAGTCTGACATTATCGGGCAAAATGATTTATTTTTTTTAAATTTCCTCTATTTTGTGACAATATGGACAATTTTGTCCATAATGCCACAAATAAAACGTCGGAATTTTTACAATATGTACTAGTGGGTGATGGAAGCAATGAATCTCAGGTATAGAACAAATGAAGGAAGAAACAAAAAATCATTAAGGCATGGTATGGGCTCAGGAAAAGTACATGTGTTCTATGCTTCACTGGAAAAGTATGGGCTAGATCAAGGTGCCTGCTAGTTCCAGAGGCTCCCTATGTGAGTGCATGAGTGAATGGGGAAATATGCCCCCAAATACTATTCCCCCCCCATCTATAATTTCATTTTCCATGATTGAAACATGGCTCTATTGGAGCTCGTTTTTGTCCACCTGTGATTCATTCCCTATTCCATGAGAGTTAGGATAAAGCAATTATCCTCACCATAGTCTTTAGGAAATAATAGATAATCCCTCTAGTTTATCCCCTTTCCTAGGCTCGTAGCCCTTCCCTTTCCCTTCCTAGTGGAGCTTAGTCCCCCGACTCTTTTATTCATCATTCTACATGAAGTGATGTATTTTATTAATGATATGAGTGTTTACATATACAAAAATAGGCTCACTGACCTTAGCATCTAGGCTCTCCATCCTAATCATCACATAAGCCTCCTAGGTTATAATCGCTTGGCTCACCAACATATAAAATATTTTTACAATTCAATTGGGGCTCAGTCTTGGGGTATTACATGTCATATTGACTTTTTATGAGTTTTTGATATGTCTTGTTGATGAGAGAAAAATCGTGATGGGTTTCATCCATCTTGGTTAGATATAAAAATCGTTCCTTTTCAACAGAAGTGTGGGGTAAGAGTTCTATGGTGAGTTTCAATGAAGGAATATCACATTCGATCAGTAATATCATTTCTATCTCATATACCAACTGGAAGGGTGTAAATCCATTTGTGGTTTTAACTGAAGTTTGATAATCCTAGAGTGCAAAGAAGAGTTGCAAGTGCCAATAGGTTTTGTTCACTCCCAACATGCGTTGAAGGATAGTTTTCAGGACTTTGTTGATGGCTTCAACTTGTCCATTTGACTAAGGGTAGTAGGGGGATGATTTTTCATGGAGAAAACCTAACTTGGTGCACAATTCACACATCATCTGGTTCTAGAAATGGGATCCATGATCAGTTACAATATCTTTTGGGGCACTGAATCGAGTGAGGATGTGGCTGAACACAAAAAGTGTTGCAGCATGGCCATTATTAGGAAATGTAGGCATAGCCTCATCCCATTTAGTGAACTAATATATGGCAATGATAATATAACCATGCCCCCCGACTTATGTAGGATTACATTGCATAAAATCAATGCCCCATTTTGCAAAGGGGGTGATTACGACAATGGGATGAAGTGGAGCTGTGTGCGTATGTGATTTATTCTAAAATATCTGGCAGGGCAGAAATTTTTTAATGGCCTCAATGCAATATTTGAATATGGAAGGCCAAAATAACTAGCACGTAAAAAATTTTGGGCTATAGCCATCCCAAAAATATGTTTTCCACAAGCTCCAAGGTGACAGTCATTTAAATGTTTTTTAGCCCCTTCATGGGTAAAGCAGCGTTGTAAGACAATATCAATGCCATGACGGTACAAAGTGTCATCAATGATAAGGTATCCTTTTGAATGGTGTCTAATTCAACGTCATTCATCATGTGAAATGCTAGGCAAAAATTGTTGGGCTTGGAGATAGAGAAGAATATATCCATACCATGGATGAGATGTACTAATGAGGAACAAGTATTCATCAAGAAGAGACTCACTGGGATCAGTATTCTCATCAGTATGTGGAGGATCGTAAATTAATTCTAAAAAAACAAAAAACAATTTCTTATCCTTGGATTTGGAAAACTCGAGATCAAATTCTTGGAGAATGATGATCCATTTCGAATATTTTCCCCCAAGTACTTGATGAGTCAATATGTAGTACATGGGGTTTGATTCTACAATGATTTTGGTAGTGCATAATAGAACATAGTGGTGAAATATTTGGATGGAAACAACTGCTACCAAAGACAACTTTTCAACATGTGAATACTGGAGTTCAGGACCTGATAGAGTTTTACTCAAATAGTATATCACATGTTCAGTGTCGTCATCATTCTCTTGTACTAACACCATAGAAATAGTGGAGGTATAGGTTTCCAAATAAATGATATAATCTTTCACATAATTCGGTGGGTGCAAAAGAGGTGTGTTCATTTAGGCATGATTAATAACATCAAATGAGCATTGAGCGATTTCATCCCAGATGAAAGGGGCATCTTTCTGCAACAATATCATGAATCCTTTAGTAATTTCGGTGTAATTGCAAATGAAACAACAAAGAAAGTTTGGCTTTCATTGCAAACTTTGAAGTTGGGTAAGGTTTTTGGGAGGAGGTATAGCGAGAATGAATTTGAATTTTAAGGGATCCACCCTAATCCCATATTTGGAAACTATGAATCTGAGGAGTCTCCATGATTCAATAGTGAAAATTCATTTATGGGGGTTCAAATGTATGTTATAAAACCAACATTGAAGAAATATGGTTGATAAGTGACCAATATGGTCTCATCAATGAGTCGAGGGAGTGGGTAAGTCATTGAGATAAGGTTCAACGATATGTTTGATGTCGTGGAATGCATATGACATGGCCCATTGAAAAGTGGCTCCAACTTTTTTAAGGCCAAAAGGTAATTTCCGATAAGAAAAAATCCCCCAAGGGAAGACAAAGTTTGTTTTGTGTTTATCAACCAGTAAAATGTTGATTTGGTTATATCCAGAAAATCCATCCATAAAAGAGAAAATGAAGCTTCCAACACAATTATCGATAATTTGGTCAATAAAGGGTGTAGGGTAATTGTCCTTAGGACAAACCTTATTAAGATCTTGATAATAGAAAAAAACATGAATTGTACATTGTTTCTTGGTGACCAGAATGATGTTGGAAACCCATTCGATCAGGGGGGCGAGATAAATAAAACCAGATTTCAATAGTTTTTCGACTTCTTCCTTGATTGTCATGGTTTTCTTAGGATGAACCGGGTGAAGTTTGACTCATAGGTTTAAATCATGGGTATGTTTTAATTTCATGCATAGTGATCGAATGATTGATCCCTAGAATTTCTTCGTAGCTCCATGTGAATATGTCGTGAAATTATTTAAACAAGGTGGTATAAGTTTCAACTTCTTCAGCTGAACAATTTGACCTAGTTGTATGTTTTCTACAATATCTTCTTTAATGGATATGTCAATTGTTGGTTTCTTATAGGATGACCCAGGTTCTAACTATAGGATTACTAACTTCCCTTCTTCCATCATCCCTTCTAGATACCAGAAGGAAACACAACGCACAAAGTGCAATGCGCAATCTCACTTGAGATGGCTTCAATTGGTGATCGTAGGACTTAGGTGTTTGTAACCATGGGATGGGATGTGCTTCTCTCTTAGGGGAATCATATGTATTCACCTGTTAATCCTCAAATACCCATATATTAGGCTAAGTCTAACTCTTACCAGTGAAATAACATATAACTAATTACACAGATTCATTCTGGGTTGCGCAATATTATTCCATCTATTGTTTTAACATATTTATTATATAGATTATCAACTCAAATACAATTGTAATAAATGAAAACATTAATTTATATAACATAGATATACCATGGTTCACCCCTCCTAGGCTACATCCACAAATATTTGTCTCTTTGGCTCTTTATTCATATTCATGTAGAATCCAATGCTATGCACTGTACAATTCTTCCTCCATTACAATCAATCTCCACAGATCATGATATCCTTCACAAAACTGATAAAATATAACCAGTGTCTCAACAATACCTCCTAACCAACTAAAGGACATCATAACTCTCCACAACAACAACAAAAAAAAACTTCGTATAGTCATAATACATTATACTACAACAAAATGGGGAAAATCCCTTACAAAAACCCTAACCCTAAGTGTGTTAGGTTTGTCCACTTTCCCCTTGACTTAATCTTAGCTGGTCCATGATCCAACCATTTTCCAAGTCATCTCTTTTCCACTTTCCAAATGCTATGCAACAATTTTTCCACTTTGTAACTACTTTTCACAGCGTTGCTTTTCTTCTTTTCCTGCCACGCTCCCTATTTTTCTCGGTTTTTGGCGCACTCCTTATTTTACAGAACGTCTTTGATTCTTTCCCAAAATTGGCTTGCGCCAACATTCCCCCAACATTGACATTGTGATTCATCCTGAGTCACTCACTGACTCCTACATCTTTCACCGCCTGTGTTAGGGATTCATACATCTCTTTTATTTGTTGGCATTGCTCCTCGACCTGGTTGCTCTTGTCCTTCATGGATTCTACCATCTGCGTGGTGATTGGAGGTCTCAATATTTCTCCTCCCTCCAAACCTATATTCTCTACCATTTATTTTTCTGCATCAACCTCCATGACTATTTGTTCTGCCTTTTCTTATAGAGGCTCCAATTGAGCCTATCTTGCGATTTTCACTACTAGCACTACCTTCTCCTCTGCTTGTAGGCTCTTCATCTCTGTCACAGTCTTGATATTCTAAAGTAGTGGAATTTTATTCTATCTCTATTTTAAATATGCCATTACTGCATGCACGCTATCTTCCCCTCCTTGCATCTCTTGCAAGCTCCCATATTCTAAGAGTTATGTCCACAACTGGCCACTTCTTTACAACAACTCTGTCATCTTGTGTACCGTCTGCGCTATACTCTCCACATATTTTGTTGTGTATTTCTCTTGCTGAGCTCTAACTTCTGGAGGATTACTGGGTACTGCATGCTCCTCCAACTCCTCTATTTGGATTTTTTATTGCTCCAAGGATTGCACTATTTTCATCATCTTATCCTCAAAAGATACTTGTTCTTCCTCTGCGTTGTCTAGGATGGTTTGGAATACTTCTCTTATGTGTTTCTCCATCTCCTCTACCTTTTTTTGACCTATTTTATTTTCATTCCCTTCTTCGTTGATTTATTCCTTGAGTGTGATGTTCTCTTCTTATTCTAAATGTAAGTTCATCGCATCAGACCTTTCCATGGGCTGAATTTCTTGCATGACACGAATCTGTAATTTATACAATGCCTTCATTGAGATCTTGGCCAACACCTAGTAGAATGTCTCAATTTCCCTTAGGGGATTCTGTGTTTCCTCCTCATCAATGAACAACATTTTAGGTGTTATGATAAAATTGGCACTCCCCTGCATTGTAATTTGCATTGTTTCTCTAGCAGGCATTCCTTCCCTAGCTTTCGTTGGTTTATCTTTTTGTGGATGCTCTTCCCAAATCCTTAACTATTCCAGCGCAGTTTTCACTTCCTACACCTACTCAAAAATTAATGCCTTGTGCTTCTCATCATTCTCCCACACCTCTGATAGTTGATATTTGACTTTTGTGGCTACTAGTTCAACATAATCTATTGTTAGTGATGTATGAAGTGGTGTTCTATGGGCCTTTTCCTTCTTCCTAGATCCACTTTCTTGCTCCCTTTTTCTCTTCCTTTGGGAATATAATGGCTCATATGTATCTAGCATTTGTTTATCCATTCTTGTCTCCTTCCCAATTCCTTCCTCCATAGAGATATCATGTGTCTTTGTCCTTTCTTCTCCTTCGTGCACCTGTTCTGTTGTATCTCTCGGTGTCTACTATGTGCGCGATGGACCTTGTGTGGAACCAACCTGTTGTTTCTTTTTTTTCTTGTGTTTATTTTGAATTGTGATGCTTCCCCTCACTTGGCCTTGTGCAACATTCTTCTTTTTTCTCACACTCTTTCTTATTGTCTGTTACACAAGGAATGTTCTGTCCTACGTCTGAGTCTGTACCGTTGGAACTATTTTTGGAATTACTAGCACCTTCCATTCATTAGGCCACTCCTGGACCTCCATTTGTATATCTTGCATCATCATGCAGTATATAAATTGTATCCACTCCTTGGATGGGTCCCTCTTCACCTGCAACCACATGCTATGGCACGTTGCCTGAAATTTGGAAAACTGTCCAAATTCTTAGACTGTCCAAGGGGAAATCCGCCATGTGTCATCTACGTGGTTCAGGATGTGATAGGATAGAATGAATACACCACTTTTCAATTTCTTCTCCCTTAGGTCTATTGTGCTTCTAATATAAGTGTACTTCATTGTGCCACACTTTCTTATTCTCTAAAGGAACATATTGTATGCTAGTTCTTCCCACCCTACAAGTGAAACGAGGATGAGTAACCATGAGTAGTGGAACTCAGAGCCCCAATCCTGTGTGTCTTTATAGTCTTCTAGGAAGGAATTGAGCAAGTATGGGGCCCATCTAATCGATCTCCCCTTCGTGCATTGTGCTGCAGCCGCTACCACTCTTGTTGGTACTTCCTCCTTCCTGCATTTGCACATTAATTTTCACCCGAGCATCCTTGTAGAAAATCATGTCTCATGATCATTTATGTCGTTGATCTTGATTCCCCTATTTCCTCTATCCATGCAATACTTTTCCTCGATTTTGTTGAATATGGCCTTTGCCTTAGTTTTATCTTTCATATATTGATTTATCTTCTCCCCATCCGTGGGTAGCCCATTGATAGCTGCAATCAAATCCACATTGATAGGCATTGGCCTATCCATCCACGTAATTCCTCCATGTTCCCTTTCTAAGAGTTGTTTCACACATCCATTGTTGTTTTTACCACGCCCAAAATATGGTATATCTAACATACTCATTATTCTTGTGTTCTAGAGCCCCCGTATCCACTTCGCAGGCTCCAACAATGTCATGCTTGATAGGCCCTCTCCTCTACTCTCCATGTAATTATGTTGCACCAAATCCAGGAAGTTGATTGTGTCATCCACATCATGGTATGATTACTTCATGGTGTTTACTCCTCATACCATATCATCATATTCTTTTACTCCCTCTGGGATTTTTGGCATGAAAATTGTCAATTATGCCTGTGTGCACAGTATGCCTTGTGCACTTCTTTTAGCTCACACTTTCTTCTTTCCTTGCGGGGAGGATGCCCCAAACTATGGTATAGCCTCATGCTTTGTTTCTTTCTCTTCTTCTGACTCTAGGCCGTGCTTCATTGAACCCATGGCATGTTCTTCTTGTTGTGTCCCTTTCCCTCTCGACGCGTCAAACTCTATCCTTTCTGCATCTTCGTCAGGATTCCCAGCCTCTTGTGATGGGTTTCCTTCTTCCTCGACCTATGTCGTAGTGGTCTCATAATATGGCATCTAAATTTCATCGACATCCATGATCGTTGGCATGTCCTCTGTCCCCGTTTGTGACACCTGAGCACTGGTTCTTTTGTTTCGTTCGACCCTACTCGATGCTCCAAATCATGGTGGTGAAATATTGCTAAGATTCATGTTGTTGATCTATAATTCTCAACCTTCTCTCTAAAATTATCCCTCTCTCACACTTAAATCTCACTCTTTGTTCTTCTCCTTAGCAAAAAAACACAAATGACCACATTTTCCCCCTTTTTCCAACTTTGTAAGCGGGACAGAGAAATGAAAATTGTTCTACACTGACAGTTGTCACTTTTCCACTTTTTCCTATGCACTGTACTTTTCTACATGTTAACTAGTTTCTAGTGCGCAGTGTCTTCAACACCGGTTTTTCTATAACACGCTATTAGTTCTAACAATTCTATTACCTCAAAGCCTCTAAAATTCTCCTATCTTTTTGTCTTTTTACCACATTTCTTCTTTTTATGGATTTTTATCCTTTTCTTCTAACATATACTATATACAATATGTACAATCATACCTTCTCTCTTTGTTTTCACCTCTATTCGTTAGGTTGATTGTCTTGATACAACTTCAATCGACCGCCATTCACTAGTCCTCTAAGATTCTTCCCTACAATATCTTTCAGTTGCACAAAACCTCCATTTGTGGTGGCCTCTATATAATAGGGCCCTAACCAATGCATCTTTAACATCCCAGGGCATTGTAGATATCTACTGTCATAGAGGAGAACTATATCTCCTTCCTTAAATATTTTCTTCTTTATGTGCCTATCATGCCAAGATTTATCCTTTACTTTATGTACCTCCTGGTGAAATCCTGCTAGAATTTTTTCTTCTTCCATCTCCATCAATTGATCCAATATTTCATGCATAACACCGTATTCTATCATGTTTGTTAGTATTTTAATGCATCGACTAGGTATTAAATAATCCAATGGAACCACTGCTTCTTTCCCATACACCATTCTAAATAGTGTATGTCCTATAAGATTCTTGCATGTAGTCCTGTAATCCCATAATAATTCTAATACCTACAAATACCAATCATTCCTATTAACATTGCAAATATTTGTCAATGCATTCTCTAGAATCTTGTTAAAATCTTCTACTGTACCATTTTCTTGGGGATGGTAAGGTGTGTTCTTCTGATGATGTATTTCGAATTCTTATGTCATAACTCTGATTGTACTATTAATAAAATGAGTTCCCTAATAACTTAAAAAAATTATAGGACATCCAAATGTAGTCACCACGTTCTCAAAGAGAAACCATGCTACAATTTCTGCATTGCAATCCTTCACTGGGGATGCTTATACCCATCTAGTTAAGTATTTTTTCACAGTGATGATGTATTTGGCTCCTGACCTCCTTGTTGGTGGGTTAATGGGTCCAATGAAATCCACAACCCATTTATCAAACACATGTATATTTACTTGGGGAATAAGTGGCATTTCATTCCTTCTTGATGGATTTCCCACCCTCTAACAGACATCACAAGTATGACAGTATTCCTTTGCATCCTTATGTATTGTAGGTCACCATAATCCTTTGCACAACACCTTCTATGTTGTAGGCTTTCTTGCATAGTTCCCTCCAACTATCCCTTCATGTGCTTCTGATAACACCATGGAGCGTTCATGCTCCATCACACATCTTCTTAGAATTCCATATGCACCTAACTTGTATAAATGATTTGCAATCAATTGATAGTTTGTAGTGTACACTACCAACTATTTTTATATGCAACATTAAATTCCTCGGGATCCATTAATGTGCTAAGAAATCCAACAATGTCAGCAAAATAATCATCAACAATATGAATAGAAAATAAGTTAGCATCAGGAAAACTTTCCTCCAAGTTCTTTGGCTCCTCTCCATTAGTAATTCTTGATAGATGATATGGTCCTGCATTCAACTTCCTTGGTTTTACTGTGATTTCAAAATCATATTCATGAAATAATAACAACCATCTATAGATCCTCCCCCCAACACTATCTTGTTAACTAGGTACTTCAAGGCGAAATGATTTATAAATATATTGAAATGTTGACCCAATAAATAATGTATGAACTTCTATAGGGAATATGCCATAGCCAAACCCTCCCTTTCTGTAGTATTATAGTTCTTCTCATACTAAAAAAGAAATATGCTAGCAAAAGATATTGGGTGATCAATGTCTCCTTCATGTGGTTGTGCCAAAACTACTACAAGTGCAATGGATGAAGCATCCACATGCACATGACATTATTTTGTCCAATCTGGAAAGCTCAAAATTGGTGTTGTCACCATATTCTCTTTCAGTATGTCCAAGCTCTCTTGGCATTCATCATTCCACTAAAACATGATGGCCTTCTTTAGTAACTTCTCCATGGGCACAATAATATTTTCATATCCCTTTATGAATTTCCTATAGTACCATGTGTGTCCCAGTGTTGCTCTCAACTGGTGAATTGAATTTGGTGGTGATAAATTAAAAATAACCACAATCGTTGTAGGGTCTACTATCAATCCCTATTTGCATACAATGTGTCCAAGTAGGATGAAAAACAATGTACTAAATATACATTTCTTAATGTTCAAGGAAATATGGCATTGCCTACATCTTTCTAACATTAGCCTCATAATTTCTACATGGTCCTTCAATAAACTGAATATTTTCCAATCATCCAGATACACCTCTAGAAATTTATGTATAAAATCCTTGAATGTAGCTACTACTACCTTCGAAAATATTGTTGGTGCATTCTTTAAAACAAATGGAATTATTGTGTATTTATATGATACCCACTCTATTGCAATTGTCATTTTGTACCTATCCTCCGAAGCAATTCTAATCTAATTGTAACCTGAAAATCCATTTGTGAAGTACACTTCTTGTCCTCCTACATTCTCTAAAACCTCATTTGTAAATGGAGTAGAAAAGGGATCATGAAAGTATGCATCATTTAATTTCCTCAGATCCACACATATCCTAATCCCTCCAGTCTTCTTTTCCTAGACCACCATTGGATTAATCGACTCTGATTCTTCCACAGGCTCTATGATTCCTGACTCTAGCATTATGTCAAGTTCTGCCTTAACCTTTTTCTTATAGATGGGTTTTAATATGTATGGACTCTGTCTAATTTGTCTTGCATATGGTATGAGGGATATCTTCATTTATCCAAGTTCTCTTGCTACCCCTTTCATCTCTGAAAATGTGGCTAGAAATAAGCCACCATACTTGTGTAGTAATTCAGTTATCTTTTCAATTGTCTCATTGTCCCAGTAATCTCCAATGATGGCTATCTTGGGCTTCTCTTCAGTCCCAATATTGACCCTTTTAATCTTCATAGGTGAAGTGAACTCTTTTTATTGTAACACGGATCCTTCCAACCCTATTTATTCTTCCCCTTCTACTATTGTATGTCATGTGGGTTTTCCTCTTCTTCTTGATCCTCTATGACCTGATAACAGTAAACTAATTTTTCAAGTGTTTATTTTATGTAATCTCTATCTACTATCATTGTATCTACCTCATAATATTCAAATATCTTCTTTTTTATCCTCTGTAATGCTAGATCCACCATGGATTCTCACTTTCAAATGAAAAAGTCTTAATAAAGTTATGTTGCACTGCGCCCAAACTCACAGTTTCATTGTGCAGTTCCTACTCATTGTACCAATTACTAGGTATTCCTTCTAATGTATGAATAAAGTAATACATCTATTCCCATGGTGGTACCAATCTCCAGTTAGTGACAAACTCATTTATGTGATGTCTTGGTTTTCCTCTTCCATCATACTTCTATAAGGCTCTATCCTGTTGAATCCTACCAAATCTTATGAGCATCAATTGCTTACACTAATACCAATCGTGAATTGCCTTCTTATGTGCATCCCACCATCGTGAAAGGGTGTACCTTAGTGCTATATCCAACACTAATAATCTTTGACTATCCAAAATCTATGATTCCAACTCTGTCAAGAAGTTTTATAAATTGGCTTCTTTAGTAAATGTGGGAAACTATCTTACTTCCATCCCAATGCATCTTACTATGCGTGTAACTTTGGTGCACCTCCTAGTAGAGAATTCATGCAATATTTGTTGCCAGTTTTATACTCCAATATCTGAATCTGACATGTTGGAGTTAATACTCCTCCAACTGAGTACTCCATCTGCATTTGGAATCACATAGTCTTCCTCTCGCACAGTAGTCCTGTACAACTGGTTCACATCATCCTCTAGAACACTGCCAAGCATAGGTTCTACATATCTCTCACAATATGATGGATCTAAAAGTTCTACTACTCTAAATTTCCCACCTTCAAATATCATATTTATAGTCTTTAAATTCATTATGTCCTGATTATCAAATACCTAATCAATTCCCAATAGTGTTGGAAATTGTATAGATTCATCCACCATATCCATTACTTCAAAGTATGTTGTGGTGTGCACACCATATAAATCCACTGTTGTATTATTCAATCTACCAATGGGAATCACTCTCTACTGCTTTTCTAGCTTCAATCGGATATTGGAATACCCTAGTGTAGGTTCTCCCATTGCTTCCCAAGTCTTCTTTAAAAAAATGTTGACATCTGATCCTAAGTCTATGATAACATTTCCCATGTTAATGTCTCTTATACTTGTGTTCAATATGAACTCTTTAATAGTTCTTTTATTTCTATGGATTTGAGTAATATTTTTTGGTTATTTTCCTATCCCTTCGTCTATGCTATATTTCTCAAGCATGCTTTTAAACAAATCCATGGTATTCTTATCATTAAGAAATTTAAAGAAAGATTCCAGGAAATTCTTTAAGATTCTTACTTTCTCTGTTTTCTCTCCTTTGTAAGTATGATCCAAAGATAGAGGCATATAAAAATAGGATTATCATAAATCTACTATTGGGTCCCAACAACTCCCCTTATATTTATACAAAATTTAAAGGGCCCCTATTAGAATCTTGATAATTATAATGAGCTACATAATCAACCTTTTCAAATAGTTTCATTCCTTGGCCTGCTTTGAGACAAAATTAAGACATTCACTTTAGTATGAGACATTTATTACAAGAGTATATGTCAAAAGTTAGAAACGAGCATAAAAATCTCAATTTAAACAAAAACGTTATGTTTTATCAAATGTTTACTTTCGTTTAAATTATGATTATGTGTTCATTATTTTTCTCATTAGCAAGTTTGACTATTTTGAATAATGTGTTCAATACTTCATCAAATAATAACTTGGTTTGTTTCTCATTTTCATGAAATTATTTGGTGATGTTAATTAATTAAATTATTTTCTCATTTTGCATCACATTTCAAAATAATAATAATCAAAGAATTATCTATCATTTGTTTGATTTTGTAAAAAACTAAAATTAATATTTTTTCTTCTTTAACCTGAAGCTTGTAGATCATATTTGAAAACAAATTATAAATAATGTTTGTTTAGAAGTTATAGTTAGTTTAAATTCATTTTTTATTTTTCTAGATTTTGTTTTATTCACAATTTTTAGGTTATTAATTTAAGTTTATTTTTGTTTCACAGGTTTCTATTATCAAATATTTGATATGGATCTGATCATGGCTTTATTTTATTATCCAAATACGTTCAATACGATTGATCTAAAAATAATTTTGGATTGCTACAATAATTTTGTGAGCAACAACAGATAAAATTTGGAAAGGTGCCAAGATAAGACAGGTGATTTGCAGAACTGATTGCAGTCAAACCATGAGGAATTTGAAGAAACGGTTGAAAACCCAGAACCAAAATGGACCCATTTACCTTCTAGTCAGAGATTTTCCCAAACAAATGTACGGTTTGAGATATAATTGGGTCTCTTTTAGAGACAAATTTCAGGTGGCAGAAATTAATAGTGACGCCCAAATTGTTCATTCACTTTATAAATATATGAGAAAGATCAGAGCCAAAAGATGGAAGAATTGGAGAGGAGGATTTTAATCCTTTCTCTTTTGTATATTATTGCTTTAGTAAACTTGTTATTTGTTTTCAAATGGAGTAATAGATGGTTGGAATCTTCGGGAGAATGGACGAATATTTTCAAAGCAAAATATGGAATTTCAGTTTACTTAATGACTTTTGTCCTGTAAGTAAAATGGTTTTATTTTCCTTATAATATATTCGTATTCTTTGAATAATTGATTATGCATTGATTTAAATAGATTTAGTCTTTTTTATCAATACATGGTTAATTATTATCATTTATGTATTAATTTTTTCAATCTTTAAAGTCTATTATCTAAACAATTCTTCGAGGACTATAGAATGGACAAGTGATTCCAAAAACTTAATAGAAGGACATATATGCATTTTGGCTTTAGCCTTTTGTTTATAATGTTTTTATTTATGTTTTTTTTAGTCCTGATACATGTGTAGGTCTAATATCTTTAGATTAAATAATCTGTGATGTGTAGGAGGTTTATATTATAAATACCATCTATCATTTGCTTCATTAAAATACAAATGTTGTGATTATATCTTTGATTTAAATAGTGAGATTTATCTTTGAGTTTTAAACTGAATGATAAAATGCATAGATTGTTTCCAGATTTATCTTGTTGTGATCATGTATAATTATGAGATCACAGGTTTATGTTTGTGTTTCCTTTTCTGTCATTAAAACCTAAGTTGCCAATAAATTATTGTTTTCAAATTTCTGTGGTGAGTAGTTTCGAGGTTAATTGTCGGATAATCCACAGTTGGTGTCATTTTTGTCATCGATGTTTCGAATCTGAATCGGGATTCATCATCAGGACTAATCATCAGTTACAAAGCGTGTTGATCTTCATCAATTAATAGTAGATGCAGGACAGTTTCGAGATTTGTAATTAGGTCGGCTAGTTGTAACGTTCTATTTCTAAAACTGAGGAAAATTTTATTCAATTTTAGGGTTAGTAAATTAGGTTATTGATAATATTTCATAATTCTAGGTTTATGATAATATTATAAATAAGACTACTAGGGTTTTAATAGGATAAAGTAGTGAAAAGTTATATATAGGCTAGGGTTAATAAGAAATTTACTAAATAGGGTTAATTTATGTTTATTAAGTAGGGTTGATTTATGTTTTTATAAGATCTTGTATTATTATTAGGTCTAGGTGTTAAGTTTAATTAGTTTTAAAGTAAATMTAGGGTTTTTTATAGGATAAATAAGTGTTTAAGATTGTGTATTAGTTATGTTTTTTGTAAATCAATTTGATAATGTTTGATAAATAGGTTAGGTCTAAGTGTTAGTTTGTTTTAATAACTAGGATTTATATATATAAATAAATAAATAGGTCTAGGTATTAAGTTTTATTCAAGAATTAGGTTTTAAGTGAATGTACTAAAAATTAGGGTTACTAAGGATATAGTAGTGTAAATTTAAAAGTTGTGTAAGCTAAGGTTTTTTAAAATTTTTAAGAAAAAGTATTTGTTAAAAGATTGTGTATTAGTTATGTTTTTTGTAAATCAATTAGATAATGTTTTTTTTTGTAAATCAATTAGATAATGTTTTTTTTTGTAAATCAATTAAAACACTAGTAGTCTTATTTATAATATTATCATAAACCTAGAATTATGAAATATTATCAATAACCTAATTTACCCTAAAATTGAATTAAATTTTCCTCAGTTTTAGAAATAGAACGTTACAACTAGCCGACCTAATTACAAATCTCAAAACTGTCCTGCATCTACTATTAATTGATGAAGATCAACAAGCTTTGTAACTGACGATTAGTCCTGATGATTAATCCCGATTCGGATTCGAAACGTCGATGACAAAAATGACACCAACTGTGGATTATCCGACAATTAACCTCGAAATTGCCAATAAATGTTCTGAATTTATTTAGAACATTCATAAGGTTCATTGCGTATTTCTCTCTTGGACATGGCAGTTGGATTTTCACCACTCATGCAGATGCTTAGATACACCTCACTAAGTCACTGACATGATAGCTTCTTTGTGTTTTTCTATCATTTACATATCATTGAAACTAGAACGTATGGTTAAGCTTTGACTATCCACATGTTCATGTTTCATTAACTTTTTTTGCAAGATTCTTTAAATTTATAAAAGAAAAAAAATAAATATTTTTATGTGATTTCTTTATCTGCTTCCTAGAAGT